>VZTO01011368.1:62078-140518 GCA_013400615.1 Syrrhaptes paradoxus | reverse complement strand
CAGGTCTGGGCTGTCCTGTTCTCTGTGCCAGCGGTGCGGGTGACTTGAATTAACCGGCTCTTGGCTTGGGGGTGTCAGTCCCTTAGAGGTATCGCCCCACAAGGCTGTGTAGGACAGCCCCACACGGCTCCTGGTAGTAGGAAACATGCAGCTCTGGCAGCTAAGTGCTTTTTGAGGGGATGAGGGAATTTCACACTCCAGGACTGTGCAAGCAAAGGCCAAGAGGGACATTGTATTAGGCTGAGAGGCTACTCACCTGGCACATCACGACTTCAGGCCCTTCAGCTGGGAAACTGGCCGAACCCACAGCTTTTTATAATACCAGGTGGCCAAGTAAGTGGGACTGATGCAAGCGCACTGTACAATGAGGTGGCTGTTTGGAGACCCAGCTCCCACGGAGGACCCAGCCCCAGCTTCCTCTGTCTGCTGAAGCTGGACTTGAGCAGAGGTGCTGCTGGACTCTTACAGTCCATTGCATGTCTTGCTGTGCAGCTCTTAATTGCAATTATTGCAAATAAAAGTGAAGAGGAGCTATGCTGATTGCCTTGTTGAGAATCAGGTTAAATTCAGTTTAAAAAAAATATTAAAAGTTCAGTTATTCATATAAATGAAGCAAATGCAGCACTAATGCAGCAACCTGGAGTTTGTGAGATTTTGCTACAGAGGCTTCAGCTTGTCCCTGAGTAGATGAGGTGCAGACTGGAATCCCAGGCGAGAAATAAGCAGCTTTCTGCCTAGATTTATGGTAATACATGTAAAATTACAACTTGCTTTTCTTTGTCGGCACTTGTTAACAAGGTTATGTTATGCTTGGCTATGTTTGCTGGTCTTGGCTCACACGAGTTCGTTTTCATATGGCTTTAGAGTACCCTCTAATTTTCATTAACACGGGAGATCGCTGCCGCTCCCATCCCTCCCATCGGCGTTTTAGTGAAGGTTTTATGTAGCTGGAGGTGGGCAGGCAGCACAGGAGGAACACCTCTGCAGAGGGGTTTGTAGGTGACACTGGGGCGGTGGGACAGCTTATGCACAAGGATTCGGAGGTCAGGGTGCCTGACTGAGAGCTGGTGTAAAGCATTTACCTCTGGTTTGATAGGAGTTATGTTTGGCACAGTGTGTCTGGATTCAGCTCGTTCAGCCGTGCTCTCCATTTGTTTTAGTGTTTACGGGGCTGACCTCTGGGGTGTTAACTCCAGAGGAGATTTTTGTCTGTTTACAGAAATGGAAATTGCCTAGTCCAGGAGCAGGATGCAATCCCTTCAGAAAACTCATCTTTAATATATTTCCTGTAATCACAGCTTAAAAAGAAACCCACATTTCCGAAATGTTCTTCAGTTTTTCACCCTGCTATTTCTTGCACAGGCATTAATCATCCACTTCTCCATTTAAGTACAGAGCACAGAGCATTGCAGTGAAGAACTGGCTTCTCATGCGTAGTGAAAAAAATGAGTGGTTTTACTGTGAGGTTCCTATCGCTTTGGGGAGAGGTGATAGTGTCGAAAAAAATGTGCATTGACCTGTGTGACACAGGTGCCATCTGTGCCAGGATTTCGGCAGAGTTTAACCCCTGATAGTTCACGTGTAGAACATGTTATGTTACACCGTAAAGGTACAGAGCCGGCTTTTGGGTCATTTAAACCTAGCCCGGCTTGGTAATCACTAGACCATCAGGTGTGTGCTGGTTCAGGTTGGGCAGGGTATGACACACTGGAAAATCAGGGGGCCCATTTTTTTTGCCTGCTGTGGTTTGGTGAAGACAATGGGGTTTATCCCCATGAGCCTGTAGCACTGGGTATGGTCGGTGTACCTTATGGTTAGGAAAATGCAGGTGTTCCCGCAGCATTGGCTTAGGGTTGAGTGACAGAGATGTCTAAATTGTTTACTTCCCTCCCTCTGGAAGGGGTTGGGTGTGTGGATGGGGAGTTGGGGGGTGCCCAGGCAGTGCACCAGTGCCCTGCTCCATCCTGCTTGCTCTTAACCCTCTTCCCCAGACCCCTCCTTCCACTACCTCCTGGGTTTCTGACCTGAGCCCTGCTCATCCCAACCTTTCTCGGACCCGCATGATGAGCCCGTGAGCAACAGCAGCAAACTGAGCCTGAGCTTTGACTTTCTGTGCAGCCCTGGGCTCGGCACAAGCGCTTGGAAAGGAGAAGCGGTTCCTGGTGGGGATGGACTCTCTGCTCCTCAGGCTGCGGTGGCAAGGTCAGAAATCCTGAGGAGGCTGGGGCAGGATTTGGTTATTTATACCTCCTACGTGTTGCCACAAGTAATGTCGGTGTGCCATCAGGCAAGAGCTGTTCTTCTTGTCTTTGGGTTTGAACTGCGCTGGTCAGCTCTCGCAGCAGAGGGGCCAGGGAGGGAGTGTGTGCAAGCCCTGTGCCCGTGGCCCTTGCACAACCTGAAAGCAGGCTCTTGGCAATGAAACGGCAAAGGAAACCACCCCAGTGATCTGAAAATGTGTTGCTCTGTAATTTACTGTGTAGCCTGACATCGTTCTGCAGGAACCCAGCAAAGCAGTGCCTGCCGCAGACCCTGCTTGAAGGTGATGCCTATTGTTCAACATAAACATTGCTAAATAGGAATTTCAAGGTAGCAGGTTTGTAGCAGTGGGAGGGAAGGTAGAAGTGGATGCTGTGGGCTTAAATTTGCAGGAATCTTTGACTGCAGTAAAGCTGTGGACTAGAATTTTTAAAAATTTAACATGAAAACATCAGGCTGGCAGCCTGCAATGCCGAAGATTTTTAAAAATTAAAATGCCACGGTGTTTAATGGAGTCACCAAAAGTAATGATAAAAATGTAATTGCTTCTGATGAGACAAATATTCTGTTCAGTAAAGAACACGGTAAGTCTCAATTGCCTTGGGTAATCTAGGTAATTTAAAATGAGTTATATTTCTTAGAGCTCAATATGCAAGTGAACTGGAGATTATATATAGTTAATATGTATAGGACAAACAGCAAGTAATTTAAGTTGATTGTGAACAAATCCAAATCCTCTGTGAGATCACAGCCATGCTCCCGTTTCAGTTCAGTTTAACTCAGGTTTGACTTAGAGACCTCGGTTCCAAAAAGCACTTAAATGTTAGGTGGCTGGGGTATAAGTGTGTATGCAGCTTGTTTTTGGTGTCTCTTGTGTGGCCTGGATGCATTGATTCCACAGGTACAGGAGTGCAGTAGGAACGGTTTATTTTTCAGGTTTAACACAATTTAATTGACACAGTAGTAAAGACATCTTTTTTTTTTAACTGAATTTCAGACTTTAAATTGAGAAGAAAAACGTCTTTCAAAGCTACCATTGAATTTCATGGTTAACTTCTGGCAAGAATCAGCTTGTTTGTAAAATAGAAGCGATGTTACCAACTGGTCAGTCAGCTGCTGTGATGGAAGCAAAGCAGTGAACAATCCTACCTAATTGTTTTGAGTTTAGAGCCCACAAATTCTTCAGACCTTTTTCCTTTATATGCATGGTTTAAAAAAATCAATACCCAAACCCCCAAAACTCCCAAAAATAAAAGTGAGCATGCAATGGTTATTTTTTAAAAAGGAAGAGAAGACTGATGTGAGGTAAAGCAGAATCAGACATGCTATGCCAGTTTCAATCAGTGAACGTGACCAGTATTGAATTCACTGAAGCTGTGTCTGCTCGTACCAGGAATGAACTTGGCCAGACAATTACACTCCATTTTAAGAGGAGATAATGAATATTGATTAATACTGTTGCAGGTGTTGCTGCAGCCTGAAGCAGTAGCCAGCGTAGCCAGAGATACAACAGGGTACGTAGCAGGTGGTCCTGCCTTCTTGCTGTATTGGCCAAGAATCATCAATGGCCTGTGGTGCTGCTCTGCCCCAGGGTTCAAACCAGGACGGCAGGGCTCGGTGCGAATCGTGGGGCTGCTCTGTCCCAGGGCATCCCCCACGGCTGGGCTGGGCTGGCTGTGCAGGAGGGTCTGGGTACCAGGGCTGGAAATGGGCACACTGGGGCTGTCTGCCTGACCCAGGGGGAGGGTTGGTGTTAAAGGCTGGGTTCTGCTCTGGGTGGTAGAAGCAGGTGGATTAACGTTGGAACTGTCTGTATAAATTGGAAGAAATACCGTGTGGAAAGACAAGAGTGCTTATAGTTTGGTGACTGTTGGGCATCCTGACAGGCTGGCCTGCTAATGGCCTTGGGCGTGTGTGACGAGGAACCCATGTGTGTCTGCTGTGGAAATGCTGAGCGTGGAGTATTTCTGTACTATTGTTAGCTGGGCTATAATCAGAGCTATAGAGGGTTTAAAAATAGTAGAGCCTGCTGGGAGGAAACGTAAGGTAATAGTATGAATTAATGTGTTGTATTTATACCCACAGCATGCTTTTCTTTAGGCAGGTGAGTTTTAATTATAGTGTGTTACACACATGGCATAGATCTCGGAGACACCAGCGTGGCTCTGGGGATGATGGGTGTCACGGAGTGCCACGGCTGCGGAAGGTGTGGGATGGTCAGAGGTGGCTGTAGGCAGGAAAGGGCAGCGGGGCCGTGAAAGGCAGACGTCGCTTGCGCTGTGACGCAGTGGGGTTTAGATTTAGAACTCTGATGTGACCCAATGTCAAGTCAGAAATGTGTTATTGAAAGTGTATAATCAGCTCCGAGTGGCTGCCTCGTGAATCTCGGGAGTGGAAACTGGCCTGAGGCTAGCTGCCGTCTCTGCCGCGTCTTTGCTCCAGTGAACTTTAATTTGACTCTTTATCAAGAAAAGCAGTGAGAGAAAGAGGGGAGAACAATGAACATGGAGTGAGTTGCACAAAATAGGCTTTGTATGGATAAAGGTGATTTTGCCGGAGACTTTGCAAAGGCTTCCGTGTGCCTCCAAGAAAAGCAAAGTCCCGGTACAAAGTGTAAGGGAGAGGAAGGGGCGAGAGAAGCTCAGAGGAGTGCTTCGTTCTGACTTTGAAAGCTCCTTTTGACTTTACTAGGTTGAAAGTGTGCACAGCACTTCCAGAAATGAAGTGATTTCAGTCTGGGGCTGCTCTGAATGGCACGCTGTACTTGATGTGTGGCTTTGTTCACTTAAGCTGCTGACAAAAACGAACCGAGCATCCGTGCCGGCACTGATCAGCGTGCTGCCTGTACGCCAGGGTGCTCAGTGGGGAAATCGGGGGTGTAAACGCTGTCTGAAATTTTGAGCAGCTCCTGGCTAGGGAGTTGTTCAGTGACATTATAATGTGAAGTCTACATTATGAAAAGAGATTATCGATGTTATGAAACTCAGCAAACCTCATCATGTCTTCCTTGATTATATGTGGGTATAATGTAATCTGCCATGCAGGAGACCAGGGAATATTTTGAGCCAGCAGTTTTTCACACGACTCAGACAATGTAAAATAAAGAAAATATTACTGACAAATGGAAGTTTAATCTCAGGCCAATTTGTAGTCCTGGGAACAGTATATTTTGGAGCAGCCCGTTACTAATTTTTGGGGGAGATGCTTCATTTTGAGGTGCTGAGCATAGACTGATTCAAAGGAAAGTTTGCAGTCTGTGGACCAACAGTTTGTCCTTAAATGAGTCAAGTCAATTTTCAAAGCTGTGGTCTAGAAATTCAGCTTTTTACCGTTTTAGTGGGTGAAATTTTTGATATTTACCAAACTATGAATTTTACACATGTCCATATGTTGACAGCAAACACAAACATTTATATCAAGTAACACCGAAAATCTGTGTTCTTCACACATTGGAAGGGTGTCTGAGTCCATTCTATTTTCCCTGAAGGAATATCAAAATAATTTCATAAAAAGAAAGTGGATATTAAAAAATGCTTTGTAGTGAGTAATCTAAATATATAGATCTACTAGAAAAACTGCTATTTCCCTTTTTTTTCCAGGAAAACAAGGGTGTCATAATCTTACTACGTGCATACATACAATGTACGTGGCCTAAAAATCGATCATAGAAATAAACAGTCAGAAATTCAAGTAGCTCAGTCTATTTGGCTTATTAAAGAGAATGCAACTTGTAATACCTGCCTAAAGAAACACAATCTGATCAATCCTATAATCTTCCTTTGAATTTTTTTTTTACACAGTGTAAAAAAAAGTCCCAAAGTCATGAAGGTGCTTGAGAAGGCAAAACATATTAAGGCTTTCTAAAACAGTAGAAATCCTTTGGCTGTTTACCTTGCCTGGCAGTCTGGCGGTTTCAGTTGAGTCATGGCATGGCCAGTCTTGGAGAGCCTGCAGTGGAGAAGCCTCCATACTTCAATCTGCCAAGGTCACAGGCTTACCCATAGCTGTATCTTGTCTTTGCTGCCCTCCTCATTGATTCATGTGATGCCTGTAAGTTCAAGCCTGGGCAAATTCACATTTTCACATCCCAGAACAGTAAAACAAACTGGCACAAAGCCAACCATAAACTGTAAAACCCCAAAATATCAGGAAGGAAGAAGTATGAGTTATTTTTGAAGCATCTGCTACCACCTCTTTTGTTAGGGGAAAAATAGTTGTGAGCTTCTGAGGGGTGCTCTGGTAGATGCTGAAGCCTGTCGTAAAGCTCTTTGTTCAAAAAGAAACCTTAACGAATGTGAACTATTTGAAGAAGTGTTTACCAATGAACTTAAAAAGAGCTTTATCTATCTGCTGATCTTAGAGGCCTCCCTTTTCCTCCAACCCTGGCTATTTACAAAATTCTCTTGTCTTGAAAATAGGTGAGTAGTTACAAAAAGCTTTTTTTTCCCTTTTGACATCCATATTGGAGGAGAAAATGATGTTAAATCCCCTTTAGCTTAAAGCTAATTAGATCTAGTAATGAAGTCTTTGTTCTCATATGCTCTTTCTCTTATAACTATGATAATTACATAAGGTTAGCAGCATCTGTCCAGGAGGTTGGCAGGCTGAGAGGCTCGAGCGTAAAGCCGAGGTCTGTCTGAGCCGTGGATGAAGTCGGGTCTGGGTGGCTCCTGTGCCAGAGCCAAACTCTCCTGTGGCTCTTGTCTTACACACTGGCAGGGTCCGGTGCTCGTGGGAGGGCACCAGCATGGTCAGTGCATCCAAAGTCATCATCTGCCTCTGTGTGTTGTAGGGTGAGCCATCTTAATTTGCAGCTCAAGTGTAAAGCTTGGAAAAAGGAGGTTGCTGATATGGTGAAAGAGGTTAAAAATGTCTCGCAGTATATGGTGCTTCTGGGCTCGCTGCTCGTTTAGCTGCCTGAAGGTAAATGAGCCCCTGAGCTCTTGGTGGGAGTCAGTGAAGAAAAAAAAATAGGGTGTAGTGGGGTGAACGTATGTAGACCAGATATGTGTGTGGCTGTAACAGACTAGCTGGCTTTGATCTGAGTCAGAGTTCGGTGGGTATGAGGGAAGGTAATGGATCTGAGAACCTGCTCTCAGGTACTTCTTTTACTCAGTCAATGGGAAATGAAATGGGAAATGAAACTGCCACTTCGAGCAAGTTATTTTAGAGCTGAAAGCTTTGAAGGTCAGCCCCACTGGAGTGACATTTTAGCCAAGGGGAGCAGAGAAGAGATCATTTGGTGAGTGAAGCAGAGATAGTCATGACCTTAATGGAGTCGTAAAAGCAGAACAAGACGCTGTGGAAGTGAGTTCCGAAATCCAAGGAAGGGTTTGATATTAAATCAGGAACAAAGCAGGCAGTGAAGAAAGAGGTTTGAATGCTCCCCTTCTCTTTTCATCAAAACCAGACAATACAGTGTTGCAATTGACGTCTTTTTTTTTTTCTTTTTTTCAAAAATAGTTCCTGTTTGGTAACCATCATTGAAATAAACTCTAACTGCAGGTACTCCAGTACGTGAACAATATTTTCTCTCATCCCTGAGGATATTCTGTTCTCATCTAATTATTTTCTTTGCAGAGGTAATTCAGTTGTAATTGTATCAGAAATCTGTAAAGTTCTGGGGGAACTGAGCACATATCAGAGTTTGTTCAAGGTAAGATTTTCAGAACACTTAGAAATCTGAATTTTTTACTTGAATTTCAGGCTGTCCCATAGGGCTCTTATGCGAGTTGTTGATGATCACCAAAGCCCAGAAATAGATCCTATCATCTTGTCTGATGTTGGCTACTGCAAGCATGCTTCAGCTTCTCTGGGGAAAGGTGGTGGGGTAATTCACCGTTAAAACAGTGCAACGAGAAGATCGATGCTCCGGCAGCCAGAATATCCAAATTGAGATGTCGTCTTTTAAAGATATGTTAGCTCAAGTGTGAATTAATAGATGTGATGTAGGAACTGTAGAGCACTGCTCACGTTGGATGCTCTGGAAATGCAAGCAGCACACAGAAGGGTTACTGTCCCTGGGTGAAACTGGATTACATGTGCTTAGAAACATCTTGGTCACTTGGAGACAGGTGGAATCTCCCCCTAATCCTTTGTGCTTTATGTAGTAAAATTTATTTAATGCACCTTGCTTTCAATTTCTTTTCTGTTAAGATTGAAAAGATTTCTCAGCTCCTGCCATGTTTAACTTTTCCATCCCACTGAAATACAAGCCCTTCAGACACATGGCTTAGCGCTTCCAAGATGCAGGTAATGATTTTTTCAGGCTTAAAGAAATCGTAAAATATGAATGTTTGTAATTCGATACTTTTATACCCACCTCCTTGTGTTAACAGCCTGGGCCATGAGGGTTTGAGGAATGTGGATTATAATGAAAGAATTAACTTCTTTCCCTAACATAGATCAATGCACCAGCTGTCATAACACTCTTACTGGTCTACAGGAGGAAGCAGAATGACGTCGGTAGACTGACCAACCCTCTCAATTTAGCTTTATCTCTGTTCCTCCTTCCCTATGCCACATTTTTCACAAGCAGTACTTGCTTTCAAGGCTCTGCTCCTGAGCCTGTTACCTCTTTGTGTAGCAGCGTGTTGGATTGTGTTTTCTCTCTGTGGAAATGGGACCTTCTAACATGCAAGCAAAGCCGGTGTTATTTAATATCTATGCTTGAAAATGTGACAAACTGCCTTCAAGGTAACAGCCACGACTTGAATGGTTTCCCATATTCCTGATAGCCATCTTTCTTCGGTTGTAATTGCTGCTTGGAGAGGACTGTATTGATTTGTAGATCTAATTATCTTAAAACAAAGCAAAAAACATTCTTGTAACAAGAATATCAAATCCTGTGCTGCAGAGAAGGGAGGTTAATGCTTTGTCTCGTGTCAGAAATAGGAGACTGCCAGTTCAGGGGTGGAGAGCTGCCTAAGAGCGGAGCTGGGTGAGCCTCAGACAGGTAGTGAAATGTCTGGGAAATGGGAAAAGCTCAGGATCTGGGCAGTGGCAAGGTGCAGGGGTCTGGAGGGGAGGTCCGATGTGCGAGCTGAGAGGGTTCTTCACCCCAGTGTTATGGGATGAGCTTGGAGGTGACTGAAGCAGCTTGCTGTGTTCCAGCTGGACTCTGAGGACAGCAGTACCCTCCTGGCTGCGGCCACCAAAGTCTGCTTGAACACCAGCTCCTCTGTGTAGGTGAAACGCTTGTGTTTGCTGTTCTGTCTCTTGGTGGAGCTGGCTGTAGAATGTGCTGTATGAAGTCACGTAGATCTTGGGAAGTACTTGCTTGTGATTTTGTCATCATCTAAGGAAAAGGACCCATGTCCCTCCTGATAATCAGGGTGTTCAAGTGTGAAAAATGTGCCTTCAATAGGCTACTCATCCCTTGTTCTGTCCTTAATAGTTTATTAATCTTTCCTTCATTTAGGATTAATTATTAAAACTCAGTTCCTGCTCCTGACTCCAGTTAATACCAGTTACTGCCTTTTGTGTTTCACACGGCCACTGGGCAGGTTCTCAAGCTTCTTATACTGCTGTAAGTTGAAAGCAGCCTGTTTTGGGGCATTTTGGATAGTTTCATGCTGCCTTCATATTGCTTCCTTGCTGGCTGCTGAGCCTGTTCTCAGGGCTGTACAACAGCCTGATTTCACGCGTTCTGCTCCGGGTGCAACTTTACATTGTCTAATAGTAAAGCAAGGACAGCACATGAGATTGTTATATGGTAAAAATCAATTTTAATCACAGAAGTAGAGGGCTAGGGGGGTAGAAGGTCATTGAAGATTATCAATTGTGCTACAGCACTGAACCTGGCACAGAGTTCCTGGGAAAAGAGAGAGCCACAAGCCGTGGAACAAAACCTGTGGGTGTATCGGTGCTCTGGCGTATTGTTAAGGGAAAGATCGCTTGCAAAACCAGCTGGACTGTGTAGAGCTTGGGTTTCAGATGTTTGCACATCATTTACTAATTACCTGTAAATAAGGAGAGAATGGGAATTTGAGAGAAAACCAGTCGGATCCTGCAGTAGTGCTGATTGAAGTGCAGTGTTTTTGGTCTTTACACATGTGAATCCTCATTCCCCATGGCAGCTCCGTGGGAATCTCACTGGGAGTGGTGTGTTTGTAAATGTCCTGCTGGAATTGAGAACAGTCATGTATTACCTGTCGAGGGATTTTGAAATGAGGTGAACCCCTCTCCAGCAGAACTTTGTGCCTTCCACACCAGTCTGTTTTTCTGAAGACCTCCTCTCCTTGTTCTTTGCTATTTTTCCCTTTGCAAGGAAACACTGGTGATTAGCAAGCTTTCTCGTACGATGTCTGCTTTAGGATACTCGCAGGAGTTCAGAGACCCTGATACATGTTTTGGAGAGAGACAGAAACCCAATCACTCGCTGTCTGTGTGAATAACCTTGCACAAGAAAGGCTTGGGGGGGAAAGTCACAGAACTGAAAGGGAAATGATATATCGGCTTTGCTTTAGAAGCATTAGACAGCTTTCTTCTTCTTTATCAAAGAGTGATAATCAACTTTCTTCTGTGTGACAGAAGTAGCTGTAAAATAGTTCTTTTCTCTCCCACCTTGCCTTTTTTAATGTTTTTCTTTAAAGCTTGTTTTCCTTGTACGTAACACACCTGCTCCCCTATGTGCCTTGTCAGAGAGACTCTTTCATGAAATATCCATGAAAGAAGTTTTTGTTGTCATGCATGAAACTGCACTTGCTTACTATTTTAATATTTAGCTAGAATTCCTTTTTTTTGTTTTGAAAGAGTTTATACCAATAAGGTATAGGATAAGGAAACAGAGTGGAAAAGAAAATCCTGAGAAATTATTAATTCTTACAAAGAAAAAAACACTTGAGAGTAATTTTTTTGCTGAGTGTATTGGAAAATGATACCAAGGAGAAGGGTACAAGGTGCAGCAGCTTCTTGTCTAGGTCAAACATAGATCACTTCCTTGGAACTGAGAACCACCCTATAGATTTCTCTAAATAGGAAGTATTTTCCTGAAAGATACTGTCTGTGTCAGATTAAGAAAACGAAATCCATTGCTTGATTTCAGTGATTTTCTAACAGCATAATACATTGAGAAATCTCTTGGGTCTCTTCTGAGAGCTATTTAGGTGTCTTAACTCCCATTCAAATATCACTTCAATGAAGTTGATGGGAATGAGGCATCTGAAGAGCTTTACAGACCTGGCTTTAAATGTACTCTTTATGCAGGAGAGGGAGGGGTTGGTGCTGCAGGTCTGGTCCCTCCTAGTTTCAGCTTTTTTCCTAGTCAGGGTGAGCTGGGGCACAGGTAGAAACTCCTCAGCTGCCTTTGGAGCTCAATTTTTTGGATTTTGAAATGAGGTGTTTTTAAACAAAATTTTGTTTTCCTTTGTTTTCAAACAAAAATCTTTTTTGGAAGTAAACCCATGCAGTGGGGCATGCTGGATGAGCCCTGTGCTTGACCTCCCACACAATCCAGGGTGTCTGGGCTATTTCATGCTTACCGTGGGAACAGGACCCAAATTAAAACATATCTTAGTAGCTGATTTTAAGTAAAGACCAAATTGCTATCAGGAATTTATTATTTTCCGATGGAAATGGGTTCTGCTGTTAGGAAGTGGATGCATGAAACTATTCATACTGTGCAGACAAAAAAGTTTCATCTCAAGCCTGTGCTTCAGCGCTCGGTACCTCGTTCATTTTTAGCGGATCAAATGCTTATCCCAGAAGTGCAGGGTCACAGGCACAAAATCATCTGTATGAATTAGAAATCTTTACCATTTTCCTTTTATTAGTAGTGGAAAGACCATTTGACTCAATTACTATTGTAACCAAGGAAGGAGCAAGTATGTTACTCATTGATAAATGATGGGAGTTAGCGGCTACTTGGTATGGGTCAAATGTCTTACTATCATCATGAATCGTAACTCCTTTAACACTGTCTGTAATACTTTTGTACTCCTTTAACAGCCACTAGTGTTATCTCTGATACCAAAATGTTTAAACAGATTCATAAAAACACAAGTACTGTGTGTAAATACATCTAAAATAAATGAGGCAGATGTGTTAGGTGGCCTTTTGTGTGCCCCGTAAGGTCATGCAAAGGAGATAGTCAAAGATAAGGATCCAACACAGCCTTTGGCTAGGAAAAATACAGCAAAACTCAGCTCTTCCTTTTCCAAAGTCCTGTTGGCCTCTCGGCGAGTACAAAACGATCTTTCCTGTACTCCTCTATTAGGGACATGTATTTATTTTGCTTGTGTGACCTTTTTAGTTTTTCTTTCCATCGTGTTATTCCCTGCAAGGAGAGTGTGTTTTGCAGAAGTTTTACCTGATAAAAGCCCTACATTTCATTTCCTGTTTCCCTTAGAGTAAAATGTCTGGGTTGACATCCTGGCTTTCTAAGCAATCAATAAGGTTTCACCTGTTGACTGCAAAGAGAAATATGTCAGCTTCTGTATTTGTTTTTGTTTGAAAAACAACTGCAGGGGTTCCTTGTCCTTGATGACTGGGAGAAATGGGAATTTAGAGTCATGCTGAAAGTGGTGGCTTTAAAATATTCCTGTATGTAGTCACAAATATTTTTGCAGAAATGTAACTTGTATACTGTTTAGTGTTCTATGGTAGACGACAGTCTTCCATCTGTACTGATTTCTATTTCTCAGCAGCACTATAACGTACCCCTCCCGTGCCCTTTGGTATCTCTCCAGAATTCTGACCATGCAGAAGGTCAGTTTTGCCGTTATTTACACCCATGTGTCCTCCTTTACCTTCGCGTAATAGCAGACACGGGTCACCTGGGTCTCATGCTGTAAACGAAAAATAAAATTACTTACATCCATTGGTCTGACATACAGGAGAATGAAACAGTGGCCTTAAAATTGCTGTTAGTGGCTTCATCTCGTGTTGATAGGAGGGGCGGGCAGGGCAGCACTGTTCTGCATCTGTCCTCTGTTGCAGGCTGCGGTTGGCAGCGGTCGGTCCCAGCTTAGTGCAAGAGGGTTCCCCAAAGATTCATCAGTCAATCCGCCTTTTCATTACTGTCTTTGCCAGGAGAAAATATGTCTCTGGGCCAGCTTCAGTCACATCAATCAGGTTACTGCCCTTTTACAGTTTATCTTCCCTTTTCCAGCAGTCTGATGTTGAGTGATCAAAGTGTGAGTGGAGAAATCCTGCTGTGGAGGTGGTTTTCCTGCAGCCCTTCTTTGGGAGGTGACAGGGGACAAGTTGGATGTCCCGAGCAGAGCCGGTGTGGGGTGCGTCTCTATACCAGTCAGTTTTGACTGCTGATGTTTTCCCAACCCAAGTATGCTTTTTGTTCACCAGCCAAACGTTTTGTATTACTGTTTGTGTTGTTGACAGTGTTTTATCTATGTCTTTATCTGATATGACTCCAGGTAGTTTTGTTTGCTCTGGCAGATTAACTGGTGTGGATTTCTGTGCAGCAATTCTTCATCTGTTTTGACATGTGTATCTGTCATTTTTATCAATTTTTACCAAGACCAGACTGGGAGAATCTTAATCACAGTGTTTGTTCTGGAGTTGTCTGTGTGTGAGCCCCTTCGCGTGAATTCTCTTTTTTGTGGCTGAAGGCCCTTGTGCTTTCTCAAAAGGAAGGTTTCATTTCCTTGTATGCTGGTTGGCATTAGTCAATCAGTTATTAATTGTTTTTATTACATTCCCGTGCAAATACCCCTATTGAGAGTGAACCCCTCCTGGAGTCCTTGCAGGGCAAGCAGAGAAAGAGCATCCAAGAGCTGGAGAGCCAGGCAGGTCGAGTTTTTTTGCTCACGATCACATATGTAGACTGTATGAGAGCTGGGAGTGAAACACAGGTCTCTGGTTTTCAACCTACAGTCACATTGCTTTTGTTCTTTGCTCAACCATCCTGATTTCGCAGAACCTCTCCACCCTCCCCGCCCCCTGGCATCATTCTGATTTTAGTTATAAATGGGTCTGTTGACTTTTTTACACTGTTATGGTGTTCTGTGCTATAAACTTTTCTGTCTTGGTGAACTAAAGCTTTCCTGCCTGTGCTTCTGTTAGAGCTGGCTGAAAAATATGTGTGGATGAGTAGTTAGATGGCACAGCATGGACAGATTTGGTGTTCAAAGTACATTTCTTGACTTACTCTTTTTAGTCCATTCAGAGTTTCTTTTATATTCAATCCCTCTAGGACAACCAGAGTCTCTAATTTTTCACATGCTTGATGGCAGGAATTAATCAATCTAAGGCTCTGTCTATCCATCACTAGAGACAAAGGACAGCAGCTTCCCAAGGTGGGATGCAGACAAATCATGCGGTATATGGGACAACTGCCGTTGGACAACATGTTGCTGGGTTTACGGCTGATCCACTGGGAAGGGTAGTCTCTCTTCTTCCTGTACGTTTATAGAGATACTCATCGGTATAATCTCTGTTAGGTCCTGGGAGTTAATGATTGTAGTCTGACTTGATGAAGCTGGACGTTGGCTTTACCTTTTTAATTTGCTTCCAACAGTTGTATCCTGCACTACTCAGTCTTTAGCGCTGTGCTGCGGGGAATAATCAGGCTAATGATCCTGCTGTTTGCTCTGGGCTTCTGCAACACATGGAAAGGCTTTGCCCCACTAGCAACACTAACATTGCTGCTCTGCCTGCAAAAATGTGTCTTTCTCCTTCCTTGGATGTGCTGCTGCTTGTAAAGGACAAGGAGTAATGATGCGAGACTTTCTCACCCTCATACAGCCCTCCTGTGTTCCTTGTTAATGTCTCCCTCGCCTGCTTCCTTCATCCTTTTGTCTGGAGCTGCTTGGGATTTGTTTCATGTCCATCTTCCTCTGTTGGTTTCCCTCTGAGAAGGCGCTGAAAGAATATACTGTGAGCGTTGGAGGAGTAAAAAGCAAAACTGGGAGCAGAGGCTGGGGGGAAAGGAGAGGTTGTAAAGGGAGAGAGGAGATGTAGCAGGATGCAGCGTGAACAGAAGTTGAAAATGTCTTTTTGGCTTAAATCATTTAATCTATGACGTCTGCTGCAACTCTAATCTCATTCAGGTACTTGAGTGATTTGGACAAACAGTGTGAGTTTGTGTATGAGAAGTCTTTCTCTCTTTTGTTTGAAGTTATTATTTGGAGAGTCCTAATGAGCCGTGATTGTGCTTTAGGCTAATCGCTATCCAAGTGATTCAAAATTGTGGGGAACAATTATTTGAGTGCATTATTGCTTTATCTTCATTACTGCCAAAATCTGAAGGGTACTATTACTATAAGCTGACTGTAATAAGTTGTGTCTAATTTTCTTTTAATTAGTGAAATGTTACCTCCTGAAATACTGGTTAATGCCAATTAAGAAAACATTGTGAAGTATGTCTGATGGAGTAATGTTGGAATTCCTCTCTGCCTGAATAAAGGGAGGAAAAAGAAATATGAAAGTAAGTTTGTTCTTGGTGGTTTTGTCTTCCTTACACGCTTCTTCATTTTGTAAGTGTCCAGAGTGACTCAAATGCTGTCATTGCTGTAGGACAGCTGTTCCTTAACCCTCAGTAATTCTTCCTGTTCAAGAGAGTGCAGGGCTTATGAATCTGAGTTCGCTGTTAAGCAAAGTTGTAGATGATGAGGAATCATTGGAATTTCCACGTCAGACCTGATGACAACTTTCTCATCTCCGGAAAGTGATGAAGCAAGAAACTATCACAGAGATTGGCTTCTGATGCTGAAAGAAAAATACAATTGATAGTTGTCTTTGAGTGTACTTGGCATGACTGATGGGATTTTTTTATGTTGGATATGGCGTTTGTGGTTGATGACCTCTTGGGTCAGTAAGTCAGAGGTGGCCGGCAGGGCTTCTGGAGCTAAATACTAAACAGCTTAAAATAAGATGTTCGACCCTAGCAGAATGATTGTACTTTAGAAACAGCAGGCCATGTAACACATGGCAGTGGCTTTTGTAATAATCAGTGAAAATAGGTAAAACATACATAAATAAACAAACTGGTGTGCTATTGTTATTTTTGCATGGAATCTGAAAGGGAAATTATATTTCTATAGTAATTTCCTCTGTTCTATGCAGCTTTCGTTCCTGGCTGTCAGTAACTGATTCATTAAGAGCTAATATTAAATTCGCGAGTGTATACAAGGAATGGGCCCTTGAGCCACTGATTAAAACACAAGGTAGGGAAGGCCAAAGCATTTAATTGGACGCATGAGAGCCGTTAATCCTTTTGTTTTCTTCCAGCCACCAAACTTGTTAAAATGAAAGAGGGAGAAGGGCTGTGCTTTTTTAGAACACAAAATGTTTGTGAAGAAATCCTTCAGCTGCTATGGTCTCGGCCCCAGTGAATGCAGGATAATTCACAGGGAGAGGACAGTTGTGACAAACCAGAAACGCTTCGAGTATTGCAGAGCGCAAATATCAGGGTTTGAAAATGAGCAAATGGCAGATAATGCACACTTGTGGCCATGTGCTCGACTCTAAGCAATTTTCGGTAGTGACATTAATGTTTTGAGAAGCATTTAGCAACATCTTTTGCAATTCTATTGTGGACAACTGGCAGCCAGAAAAAAGGACGAGATGTTCTTGATTCAGCACTCCCTAATGACACTGTACTTTTATTGGGCTTTTTAATTCAGAAGAGATTGAAGCAGCTTCCCAAGTTAATGTCTGTGCAGGAGGAGAGTGCGGTGACTTTGGTTACTCCAGAAAAAGCTTTTGAGCTGCATCTTTGATAAATGCCCCATGTGGCAAAATGCTCCTGTGAGGCTGAGGCTTGCCCCATCCTCTTGCAGTCGCTGTGTGCTCCGTCCGTGGCTGTGTTGTGTGTGGTTTACTGTGTCTCTTCTACATGGTGGTCATGGTTGGGCCAGGGGTGAGCTTTCTAATCTGTGGTTCTGGTAGTTTGGTGCCATAGCTGAGCCTTTGAACATTAATACATACAAATGTTAAATAATAATGTGTAGTAGCATAAGGGAGTGAGCAAAATGAGGTGTCTGGGGAAATGAAGAGGACCTGCTGTCCAGATCTTTAACAGGAGAGCCCCCAGGAAACAAAGGGAGCACTGGAAGGGCATCCTTCAAACGGTGACTGTAGTGAGTAAGCTGCTGGTATATGGTGTGTTGGGCAAAAAATGAACCTTGGGCATGGCAGGGAGATCCACAGGGTAGTTCATCTGTGCAGACTCGTCTGATTAAAAAAAAAACAGAGAGAACGTATAAATATATAATAGCTATAAATCACTGGGTTGTTCAGTCATTCATATCTGTACAAAACCCCTGCATTTATTTTGAGAGTGGAAAACAAGAGAGTTTCTTTCTCCTAGTTGTTTTTTAAAATAAGCAATGGAGGAGCAGTGGTAAATGATCTTTGTTTTGTGTTCTTTCACGGAATTTGTAGAGTTGGGTTTTTTGAGTGCTTTGCAAAGTCGGTTCACTGGCAAAATTTTTTAAACAACAGCATTGACTTTCCAACACATGGCACGGAATTAATTGTGGGAAACAGCTTTTATTTCCAAATCGTGTATTCCTAGTGAACAGAAACATCCTGTGTAACCTTGAGGACAGGTCAGAAGTTCACCCATGCTTCTGTGGACACCTCACAGCAGTGTCATGAGCAAGGATTATTCATCGAGAAAGTGCCAATAAAAATAAGTGAGGAATTTGGAGCCTGTTAGTATTAATGCTGAAAAATTTAGATTAATTAGATAAATTATTCAATATGAATTATTTGCTTAGATCCTTGTAATGGGACAAAATTTCCTGCTGGTGTAGTTTCATTGACCTCAGGGAAGGTGAGTCACTGCAATAGAGAACTTGGCCTGTTTTTTTCTCTATAATATAGTATTGGCTCAGATTTAGCACCTGTTTTTTTCCCCATTAATCCCAAATTAAATGGCTGGCAATAACGATTATATGGCAGTGGAGATCTTGCCAAGTTCAAAAGTGTGTTCAACACCAGCTGTCTTAGCGGTGAGCAGAGCCCTGTGCTCTCGGACGCATGCAGCCTTCAGAAGCGATGCCGTCTCTGCGGAGAGGAATC
The DNA here is from genome assembly GCA_013400615.1 of Syrrhaptes paradoxus. NCBI lineage: Eukaryota > Metazoa > Chordata > Aves > Pterocliformes > Pteroclidae > Syrrhaptes > Syrrhaptes paradoxus. Next base: position 122,272 of record VZTO01011368.1, on the reverse strand, counting down.
TGCTGCTAAACCTGGAGGATTAATTTCTCCCCACCCAGAGGAACTCCAGGCTCCACACAATGTTTAATTGTTAATCGCACAGTACCTTCCTGCTTGTTCTCGTTGCTGTGAGAGGGCTCCTCTCCTCCTGGTGCTGCTGAAGCAGTCAAGTAACGTTTGCAGGGATGTACGGTGTGTGCTGGAAACACGTACCTGCGCCTGCAAGGGGAAGCCAGGACAAGGTGCGCATGCTGGGTGTGCTAGAACCCATTCTGTATGTCTTCACTTTTGCATAAGCAGGATCTTTAATGCTATTTAATGTAGCTTTCTACTTATGAATTATGTAGCTCTACATTTCACACACACTGGTTACAGTGTCTGAATTTTAATCAGCCACAACTGCTGCTACAGGTTTTGGTGCTCCATCAAATACCTCCACCTCCTTCTACAAGTAGCATCAGTCTTCATCTAAACCTGGAACACGTTTTCACCTTTCTGTTTCTCTCATTCAAATATTATTTAATGATCTTTACTAACAGAATATGGTGCTGAACTAAAATAATTCTGGTTTTGAAGTGGCCTTTTGGTAAGTTCTTTCTCTGGCTTCCTGGGGAAATAGCCTTTGCCTTTAGCATCTCTTCAGTGTATTTATATGCCTACTCACAGTTTTATATGTTTACTTTTGTATAATCACTTCTCAACATAAATTGCATCTTTGGAGTGTTGTTAAAAAGCCCGAAGGGAACAGATTCTGAAATTTTTGAGGTCAGGTGGGCTCTTTCACTTGATCTCTGTGAGCCTTGAGTGAGATTGATAGAAGTGGGAGAACACTGAATAACCCCCTGTCCACACTCCTACCAGTCTGAATGCTAATTCTCTTTGAATGTGGTTGAACTCTGTCAAGATTTCTAGAAATTAGTGTAATCACCCTTGTAGCTTGGGAGAAATAATTCTGAATTTGTAACTAAGCAGTTACTCCAGGAAACCTGCTAGTTCAAACCTTTCTGCACGGCTCTTCCCCAATGCCATGAAACTGTCTCCAGTGGATACTTAGCTTGAGTTCCAAAATTTTATTCACAGCCCACTGAAAATATTCTAGAGGCTGAAAACTGCCATTTTCTTCATTTTGTATGTTACTTTGTCTGTTGTGGTGTTGTTGTATGTAAACTGTGTGACAAACACTCTCAGAATAGGGTTTGGCTGCACTATTGAACCTCACAGGGCTTAGCTCTGAGAGCATTAAGGAGTTTGAATTTTGAACATAAGTGAGTAGATCTGCAGTCACTAGCTAGGTGTGTGCACTTATTCCTGCATGATTTACGTCTTCAGGTAGAACATGAAACACTTTGTGGAAATACAAAAGTAAAGTGTTGGTAGCCCTTTCGTGGCACTGAGCCCATTCTTCAAGACCTGCTTGTTCCTGCCAATGATTGACTAAATGTGAGGAATCATATTTTATTTCAGGCTGAAATGAGGAGTCATCACATGAGTATACAAACATAGCCTAGTGTATCCTTTGTGTGTTCTTCTCCTCTTCTGTGTTGATGCAACTAAAAAAAAAAAAATCCAGTATTTACCTCTGTTGATATCCATTGCTGATCCTGTCTCAGAGAATGCGGCCAGTGTTATTTAATTAGGATAAGGAAGGACTTCTAGACGGCCTCTGCAATCATTATTAAAATTTTCAAAGCTATTTCCTCTAAAGTGCTTTAAAGTCTGGTTCTTGACACTCAAGTTAAATATGATGGAATTAATTTTGTAGATGGCCTTGTCATAAAAAGCAAGATAACATCAGTTCTATGAAGAGTATTCCAGTTAGTGCGTTAATTTTAATTACATGGAAAAAAGATCTGTTGAACCCTGATAAGTTAGTGCTTGTCATGGCTTTAGATTTTCTTGGATGTTCTTCAGAGCAAGTAGAAGGTTAGTTAATTTTAACGTGAATAGCGAAGAGGATATTATTAATACCCTTCCCCCAAACAAAACTATTTAACACTTCTTGGAAGAGAAAATTACAGGCTGCAAACAAATGATCCTGTTCACACCTAGACTTTACGTGGGTCTTTGACTACAAAATGGTAACTGCTTTCTCTTGTATTCCCATAGCAACAAGAAAATAGTAACACAGATGTAAAGCGATATATTAGTGACATTCCCACTGTCTTCTCCTGCGGATAGACTTTCTCTTCCTCTCTGCTGCCGTCGAGCATGTTCTCTCCGTAGCTCAGAGCTGCTGCAGGACAGTCACACGTCTCTGTGTGCCTCTGGCTTCTGGAGCTGCTTCCCCACATGGGGTCTGCACCCTCGCTAACCAAACCAACTGTTGTTTCCAGACCTGAGAGGAGCTCGGTCAATGCGGTTTGTGAGTAGCTGCAGGCAGAGGATGAGTCCTCCCCTGCCACCACGGGCATGAGTCCTCCTGGCAACAGCTGTGCCCAACTCCCCAGCAAACCGAGAAGAGTGGAAGCCAGGAAGAGATGACTCCCCTAGGTTGTTTAAAACTGGCTCGCACCTTGAGGTGTGTTATGTTCACATAAGGAATAAATGAATGCCCAGTATCTCACGGTGGCCTCATTGGCTTTGTCATAGAGATGTGTTGCCAAAACAGGTGCTGCTAGCATGCACCTTTCTGTTTTCTTGTTTGTGTTTGCAGTTAATTCATGTTTGATACTATTTCTGTCTACGGTCTTGGCAATGAGGGTTATTTTCGTACTAAAGACGCGTTGAAATTATTGATATTTACAGTATTTATAAAAAGGTGCTAGCTGGAACAGGAAGTTTCACTTCTGAAATTCTAATATTTATAAATTTCTTTTCCTTCCAGTATAGGCCACAAAGGCATTTGAAAGCTCAGTATGAGATACAGATATTTTGTCATGGAATTACTGACACCAGTAAAGTCAGCATGTTTTGTTTCAATTTCTGTTGTATTGTGATTTATGACTGTATAAAAAGTAAAGTGTTTTGGCCCCGTAAGCTGAAAATGAAGTATTCTTCACACTATCAAAATTAGAGTCCAGAGAATTTATCTTCTAAAAGACTAAGAAAAGAGTTTCATTTGGACAGTTGAGAACATTAACTAAAAAAAGAAAAAGATGCCACTGGGACCTGTGCATTCATAACCCGCCTGGCTTTCTTCATTCAGCCTGAACCCTTGACACTGATAATATCCCGTAGTCTTAAGTTCCACAGTTGGATAATTTGTTGTGTCAATTTTGCAACCTTCTGATAGTGTTGAATGTATCCTTGATCTTGCTTTATGAAAGAGACTGAATAGTAGACCTCCATTTATCTTTGCTGTACCTTTTATTTCATTGTCTTCTTTATTTTCATGTCATCTCTACCTTTGCTTTTGCTTCGCTGATCTATGAAGTCCCAACATCAATCTCTACTGATATGGAAGAATCAGCATCACTTTAATCATTTTTTATTGCCCATCTTTGAATCTTTTACAATTCTTATACATCCTTTTAGAAGTGGTGTGACCTGAATTGAATAGGACACCTCATTTTTCTTTATGTGCTCTCCTCCCCTTTGAAGTACATTTTGAACTTAATATTTCTTCTTTCTTTGGTTGAAAAAGATGCATTCGGCTGGGCAGACACAGTATCTGTTTTGAATGGGCAGATTTATTTTTCCTTGCAAAGGCTTTGGGCATGTCGCTTGAAATCAAGTGGAAGACAGTGCCAGTAGCTTGCCAAGTATTATACCAAATGTGAAAGTACAAGCTCCTGTTGAATAATGCATTATTTATCATGCATTAAGCTATTAATAGAGTGAAGAGTCTAAGACTGCCTAAGACAAAAGTCGGGAATTTGGTTGGAAGGGAAGATGCTGTTGTTAAGTGAACTTCTTCATGCAGTTTCTTTAACCTACATTTTCGAGGAGTTGTTTTGAAATGCATTTTGGTTATTTTCAGTTAGTCAGTCTGCCAGCCTGGAACAACTCCTTGTTCAGGAGGGAGGCTTTGTCCAAATGAAACCAAGGAGGAGATGAGGATCCAGCCAAAGTTATAGGACTGATCTCTGAGGAGTATCATAAAACCCTGTGCTTACCCTGTGATTTATCTGGTCAAGTTTGAGAATGCTACAAAGCTGCTTTAATTTTCTTTTGTCCTGTCAGTGAGAAGGACAAATGATACGGTACAGAAAATACTAATCTTCCTGATCTCATCCATTTTATTCTGATGCACTTGTTTTTCAATGGACAAAACAAAAATAATTTCTCTCTTTTTTTTTTCATTAAGAGCTTTTAAGTGTAAAGAATTTGTTGTGTATATTTTAGTTTGCTTGCTTTTTAAAATTTCCCGTAGTGGGATCCAGCGGCACGACTGATGCAGTCAGTGCATAGTGTCTCACAGCACCATTGGACATGTTACGGAGGAACTAGTCTGCACCATTGACTAACCTAGTTCTGGGAGCTTTAACTGGTCTGAAAGGACAGGAATGGAACTGTGAAAACAGTCTTGACACTTGGTCATTTCTTTTTGATGCTAATGGGGTTAACATCCTCCCCTGCCATCATGAATTAGAAGTGTTCATCAGTTGGCTTTTAGCCCACAGGGCTATTAGATGGAATAATCAAATGCAAATGAAGCCCCGGTAAGGTCTCTCCAAGTTTTTCTTCTAGTAAAATAATGGCAGAAATGTATAAATGAAAATGTAGATCACTGGAAGGCAGCAAAACCAAGAACTGGAAACATCATGAGTGGTGAAAGTAGTAGGCATGGTAGGCAAGCAATCTACTCTCTAATAGCAGCAATTGAGTAAGAAGCTCAATGTGTCATTCCTGTATAGAGTTATCTGCTGTAGGACCCACAGCCAGGTGGTCTCCAGTAGACAAGAAGACAAAAATGGAGATTTTTAAAAAGCAACCAAACCAAAGCTGTAGAACGCCACGCTGTTCTGGCGTTTCGTAGCTTGCAAGTAGTTTTCTCAGATGCCTTTACTGGTCTGTGTCATGGGAAGGGGCTGAAGGAATTTTCACTGGCTTTGGGAGTTGGACTTTGCAGCACCTATCCTTCCTTCAGTGTAATGATCTCTGACTCACTCATCCATGCACAGATGGGTCAGCGGTACAGCGTTAAACTAAGATGGGGAACTTGATTACACAAACCTGGTTTGACAGACTTTGGCTAGTACCCTGCTTGTCTTCTAGTTCCAGTCCTGTTTTATGTTTCTTGGTATCTTGCATGCAAAGAAAAAAAACACGGTAAAATAAAATAGCAGCTTGTACTCGACCACAAAGTTCAAATGTTAAACTCTTCTCTTAAGGTTGCTTTCCAGGTACCTCTTATGGTGATTAAATAATTCAGTCTTTCTTGTACAGGAAGGATCTGGGTTTTTCTTAAGGAAAGGGTGTGCGTGTTTGTGAGAGACAGTTTATTAACGTGTCCTGCTGTAGAAACTAATCCTATTACCACCATTCCCCATGGAATACAAGCTCAGGCATGTGGTGCTCCCATCACTGCGGGGCTTCTCCCAGCACAAAGACAGCTTCCATTCTCACTGGCCTGTAGGTAATCTCTCCCCTGTACTTCTGCCTCTAGGGCACTTTTCAACATTTTGAGATTAATGTTACAATTTGGTAAATGCTAATTACCACAATAAAGATTGCTCCTGTGTGCTGATTAGGATGTCTTTTTATCCCTAACCGAGGTAAGATTACGTATCATTGTCAGAGTGGTTAAGCCCAGTGAACTTGACTGATCATTTCAACATGTCACTTCGTGCTGTACAACATTTTAGTACGCTAAAGTTGATGTAGATGACTGTAGAAACATGATGAGTAGGGCTGTATGAATCTTTCATAATGAAGCATGAAATAGGATGGGATTCTCCTGGACTCCAATCTTGCAGACGCTGATTTAATGGAACTATATCCCCTAGTAAAAGAAAATTGAAGCCAGTAATGAGCACTGAAGCTGACTCAAAATTAGTTGTTAAAACTGCTTTTGAATTACTTAAAAAAAACCAAATATGAGTGCAGACAATATATGTGTGTAGACAATATATGAGTGTGTGTATTCAAAAGTAGTAATCTTTCCAAGAGAGGAACTTCCCCTTATATTTTGGCTTTTATGATGTAAAGGATTCTTTTGTGCATCACAGGACTTATCACGGGGGTAGGAAACAAAAAACAATTGATAAGCATCGAAAGAAGTAGATTCTGCTGATCAGTTGGTGGAAGATATGGGCAGGTACCATGTGCCTCGAATGGTGGGGTTGAAGGAGAAATCCTCTGTTTGCTCATCTCTGGAGTTAAAAGGGGATATGGAGGAAATCTGAAGATCACTCAGAGGCTTTGGAAGGGCTGAGGAAACTTCAGAGCATTAAGCAGAGAGAGCAGACAAATTTAGGTGTGATCTGAGAAGCCCTGTAAAATAAGGGATAGTACAGCATTGGTAATGAGTGCTGTTGCGTTGAGTTCTGCAGATCTGGGAATAAGAGAAGACTCTGCGGGCTGCATGTCAGCAAAAGTAATTGTGGCTGAAGAGAAGCTGAGGTTAATGGAGCAGGCTGAGAGATGTGGAGCTCTCTTTACTCTGGAGCCTCATGCGTGCTGCCAAGTTCAAGAAAGATACCTTAAAACTCGGAAGGCGGAGCGGGGTTACTTGGATAATCAGGGCAGCGAGAAGCCTAAGTATTGAGGTGAGACAGAACAGTTTGCAGCAAAATTAAACCTGTAAGAGTTAATTGCCATTGATAATACTTAGGGGACTGAAGGAAATACCTATTCTTGTGAAGAAGGGCAGGGATGCTGTAAGAATAACAGGCTGTAACTTGGTTATGCACAAACAAAAAGAAAATTTATAATTACATAGGTGGGAGGTTCTGGAGGAGTTTTCCACTAGGAGCAGTGAAAGTAAAAAGCAACTAGTTGTAAGCCTGAGGTTAATCAGCTAATGAAAGATATTAGCCGGTGTGTTTGTGGGTAGCAGTGGCGAAGTTCTGTTTTTAAGCAGTACCTGTCAATGCGTTTGTTTTTCCTTTTCCCCAGATCGAAAATGTGTTTGTCAGACAACTGGAGATTGTCAGCGTTCCCTATACTCTGTCTGGCAGCTAAAAAAAATCCCTTTTGGCTGTCTGCCCAAACCTCCTGGGTTCGGAGGGCTGCTGGGGAGGGCTGGGAGGCTGAGGAGAGGCTGAAATGGAGCAAAAAACTGTGACTAGCAGTAAAGATTGGCAACCAAAAATGAATGGTTGTTTCCTCATGGTTAGTTTTTAACAAAAATAAATCCTATTCCAGTAACAAGTCAGAGTTTCCCAAGTTCTTTTTTTCAACCAAATTGGAGTGAAAAGTCAATCACTAAAATTCCCACAAGAAGAAACTTGAAAACACATTTTGTTGTAGCATTTCAAAAGACTGATATGAAAATTATGTGGGTGAAAACAGTTGGTGAAAAGGGAACTGCAGTGCCTTTAATAATTTAGATTTTTTGTGAAATTTGAATAGATAGTTAAAAACTTTCAAACAAAAGACACATTTCAGGTTACCTGTTTGGAAGTAATTCGTGCGGTGTTCTTCTGAAATGTCTTGATTTTTATCAAATCAGCAGATTTTATGTAGAAAAGTCTGAATATCAAGCGAGTCAATTTCAGAACTGTGTGCCAGACTGTATTATTAAGAAAAAAAAAATAGAAATAACAATTACAAAAGATCTGCAGCATGTGTGGGAATCATATGTGCTCACACTTGCCAGCGTCATCCTTCCCGATGAGGAAAACATGAAATGAAGTGGTGAGGGTTAAGAGACCCATGACCGCTGAAGATACCCGAGTTTATGGCAGATCTGGAAGGCTCCCTCTTTCGTATCTTCTCAACCTCTGATGGAGGGAACTGGTGCCATTGTGGTTTGTATCTAATTTCTTATCCTGACACTCTCCTACCCGGGCAGCCCTGCCTGGCTCCTGAGTGTCCGGCCTCACAGGGTGGCACGAACTTTCGGTGTGGGCTTCCCCGAGTCCCTGTGGAGAGGCTGGGAGGCAGCAGCATGGAGAAGGACCAGGGTGTATTTTCATTTCACCTTCCTTTCCATGTCCTTCCTATCCTGGCTGAAATATGATCTCTGATATTTATACAATAGATAAACAAATTTAAGTCAGGAAAATGTTCTATTTATTTTTTCCTGCTTGTATATCAGTCTTGTTAATAAATAGTCCTTCTCTTGTCAGGGGTTTTATTAACATCTATAAACTGCTCAGTCTATGTTTTTAAAAATGAGAAAAATCTTGTTATCTTGTTTTTGCTGACCTTCCTCCTAAAACTGATGTGACTGATGACATAATAGGTAATAGGGAGAGATGGCGTATTAATATTTAATAGGGATAGATAGATTTATTACTGAAACATGTGAAATGCTCTCAGAGCTGTCAGCTGTAATTACTGCCTCTGTCTAAAAGGTATGTACACATTTGTGTATTTATGGAATTAAGTTTAGAAAGTCAAGATGATCAAAGTTAAGCACTTAAATAGCCCGTGTTTGTCAGAATTAACTGTTATGATCGTAAGGCTTTAAAAAACAGAGCATGTTTCAGTGCATGAGGAATTTAGGTTTTAAGCCTTATTGTTCCATCTTGTTTCATCAGATGGATGGATCTTCCTGCAGCTTTAAGGGGTTGGTGGTGATTTTTGAGAGGGAACAAGGTTTATAGGAGAACCATCAGAGCTATCTCCGGATCAGCTGAGTTTCGCCATAGTGAAGCCCATGGTCAGGAGAGCCCATGTTGGCCCTGGTCTGTGTCTCCATGGGTTGGTCTTCGGTTGGGTTTTTCATGCCACCCAGCTTCACATCCTGCTCATGCCTTGTTTTTGGGTTCTGGGCTTCGAACTCCAGCTGTGCAGGTGGTTTGACATAACTTTGAGGTGATGCTGCTGTGTTACTTGGCAGGTTCGGGGTGTTTGGATCCCCAAAGTGGCAGGGAACTCATGAAATGTCTGGAACACAAAAGGCCTGAACCAGATGTTATTGCAATTGCAATTTGCAGTGGAAATAGATGGGATTTTTTAGTGGCTGATAAAGTTGGTTTTACTTATTTTTATTTCATGTTAAAGTGACAGATTTTATCAGCCTAGTGGTTCTCTTCACGTATTTCCATTCTGAAAGGCAAATACTAAAAGCAAAAAAAAAAAAAAATTCTGTCACTTCTGCTTTCTGTCAACATATACACAACCCAAAATTGTATCCCATTATTAAATGAGTGAGAACAGTGTGCTGGAAGCATGGTTATCCTCGCTCAGAAGGCAGAACTCTTATGAAAAAGTATGTATCTGCACATAACAATGTTGTTTGTTTGTTTTTCTTTCCCTTGAAATCCCACTGCAGTGTTATGGATTTAGTTGCTCTCACTTATAATGTGCACTGCACAGAAATGTACGGTAGGGCTAAAGAAACTTGTGCTTTTTAAAGATCAATTCAGTCTTAAAGCAGGAATTGTATCTTGGGAGGAGAGAAGTTCCGTTATTTCTTATCAGTGATCAAAAGGATTTCACAAATTGAATTCAGAGCTGGTACTGAGTTAGCTTCTCAGTGCCATCAGCTCATAGAATCACAGAATGGTTTGGGTTGGAAGGGACCTTACAGATCATCCAGTTCCAACCGCCCTGCCATGGGCAGGGACACCTCCCACTAGCCCAGGTTGCCCAAAGCCTCATCCAGCCTGGCCCTGAACCCCTCCAGGGATGGGGCACCCACAGTGTTTCTGGAATGATGTCCACTGCTTGGCTGCCTTATACACAAGGCTGATGAGAACTATTGCTGCTTCATCCTTTCTTGTATTTTCTGCTCAAAGAGAAAAAAGTTTTAATATACACAGACTAGGCGCATCTATTATAACAGAAGCACGTCCCCAGGACTGTGTGAGTAAGGCAAGCTGTGGCAAGCTGGGCTCAAGTCAGCCTTGCGCAGTGCTCAGACATGCCGCTGTTGGGATGCTCTCACTCAAACAAGTATTGCTGTAGATTCCCAAGGGATTTGCTTGTTTGTTTGGGGTTTTTTTTGTTTTTGTTTTTTTTTTTTTTTTTTTAAAAAAAAGGCCTTCAAAACTGAGAATGACTTGTGCATCTGTTCCCTGATTCCCACAGGTTCACAGTCCCTGAGTTTCACATTTAACTTGCTCCCAAAAGCTAGCTCAGTGAAGTTTTGTCTTTAAAATTTTCCAATCCCCCATCTTAGCCCTTGTCATTTGGAATGCAGCCCAACCGTGCTGCAAGGCTGGTACACCTTGAATTTCCCCTAGTTTTAGGTTTTGTTTGAAAATCTTCATTTTCTTTGCCCAGTGCTGGAATATGTTTTAATAATGTGGAAGAAAAACCCCCAAACCCAGATGAATGCTGTCTGGATAAAGAACTCCCCTGAAAGAATATGGACTTTGGAGGTGGTCAGTTTAAATGTTGATTTTTACAGATATTTTGTATTTGTATTTGTATTTTTATGTGTTGCCAATACCTGTCTTGAGATGTTGAAAATTCCGAAATACAGAGGGAGCTCTGTATCTTCCTATAGGGCACATCTCATCTCAGGTGAAGTGGTGTACTCCAGAATAGCCAAAAGGATAACGTCTCTCCAGTTAAGGCATGAGAGGAGGAATACCCCACCCTCCATGCACCATCACCTTCCCGGGCTCTGTGGTGGATCCGCAGCCAGCGGTAGGGGTGGGCTGCGGGGCTGGGCAGTGCTGGGGGGCTGCGAGGCACCAGCTGCCAGCCCTGTGGGCTGTATCCTCAGTGGCTTTCCCTCCTGCAGTATCTGTGTAATTGCTGCCTGTGTGTATTAATGTAGTAATTATGCAATTATGACACTTGTGTGACTGTATTGTCTCTGTGGTGTATGGAAATGGTATGTCGATGATAAAATCATTATACGATATAGCAGCGTGTCTAAAGCCCAGTGCCTTTCCTGCACTATTGATAGGTACCCACACTCTGTAAAAGAACTGACTCTCCCCAGAAGGTTGGTAAAGTTTATTTATTTTTATGTGCTACCCTTTGCTGTGAAAAATTTAACCAATTTCCACAATTCAGTCTTTAATGGTTTCCTCTAAGTACTGGCCATCTGTTGCAGCGCGGGAAGATTTCCTACAGGGATGCCTGCTTGAACAAATTTTTGCCCTTGCTGTCATATCAACTCAGTGTTTTCCTGTCATCTTTCTGTTGTGATAAATGATTTCTGAATTGACAGCTGTCATGTACGTGCTTAGGTAGCAATTGGGAAGATCCACTGATGGACTAAAGCTGAATTCTTTCACTTGCTCATTGCATCAGAAGAAGGTAGGAACAGATAAAAGGTTTTCTTTGGTGTTTCAAAATGAACTGTAGAATTCAATCTAACTTCTGTAATTTATCAACCTTAATATATAGTGAGAGTCCTTAACGTCAGAAGTCAAACAGAATCACTGTAGTGCATGATCCCACCAGACATGGTCATGCCTATCTTTGCAGACACGAAGAGTTTAATTTATTTCAGTAGGACATCACTTATGCATAAAACTCAATCTCTCTACAGAAAAAAAAGTTCAAGATGTATTTTATATGAAAGATGGTAATTAATTAGTATTTGCCTATTTCCTGAATTAAGGTTTTCTGATGGTCTTACTCAAAACAAGCTGCTGCTGTTTCGAGCTCAGTGATTGGGGACTTCCAGAAGTGAGTCCAGAAAGGGAAAAATATGGAAAGGCTGAAAAGTCTGAAGCCTTTAACCATTGCAGCAGTCCTACATCTAGAAGAGACTCTTGTGTTTGGACTACCCTGTATTGCACTTTGATGGGGAAAGAAGATGGATGGGCATGGATGTGCTGAGTGAAGATTTTATTTGAGCCTCAGTGAGGTTTTTCAGCTTAGCACCTTTGGGGTTCAGTGCTGGCAGGTGAGGGTATTGCTAGAGAAAGTGTTCTGGGGAAAAGCACACGTGGAGCCCCTGCCCGCTTGTCGTGTCCCGTTCAGGACGTGTCCAGCCAGCGCCATGGACCACACGACGGAGGCTGTGTGCTAGCAGGGCTGCATCCCATGGGAGGGAACCAGCAGCGGCCACGTTTTGGTGCAGGGATGTGAGTAGCTCTGAGAGCCCCCCTAAGGGGGAATGTGGATCTTTGTTTAAGATAGCGTTGTTTCCAGGACCTCACGGGTATGGCTGTGTGGATGGAGCATCTGTGAGTCTGTGCTACCTGTCATGACATGTCTAAGCAAACAGTCGCTCTGCAGGCGTGAGACTTGGGTCTGTATCAGAGAGCTCTGAGAAAACGTGAGTGCAAGACTCAGTAGCAGGCAGAAAAGTAAACAGAACATTGCAGGTTATTAGGAGAGCAATAGGGAACAAACTGGAGAAACATTGTTGTGTCACCCTATAGATTGAAATATATAGGGGAAATTTATGGAAGAGCCATGAAGCAAGGTTGGGGCAGGGATGGGCTGTCCAGGAAGAGCATGGAGACATTGCCCAGGTGGGCAAGGAGGGAATTAGAAAAGCCAAAGCTTGGCTGTAGTTGAGTTGGGGAGATAGATTTCATCTTGCCGATTTGTCTGTGTGCTGTTAGGTCCCTCTCCCTCATTCCCAGCCACTGTGCTGCAAGGACGCTACTGACAGTGCACCCACTCTTCATAGGAAACCAAACTGCCCTCTCTGCTCCTTTTGTTCTTTCCCTCCATGCTCTGGTTCCTCCTCCACAGCTCTTTTCTTGCCCAAACCTCTCCTTCATGCAGCACCACACACTTTACCTTACCCTGTGATTTTGTCGGGGCAGCTCTGGGGTGCCCGACTGCCCAGTTTATCTCTGGGCAAACCCACTCAGGGAACACCAAAAGCAGTGCAGGGCCACATGCCACACATTCGCCATCAGCCTGGCAATGACAAGAGCAGATCTTTGTTTTGACACGGCATGGATGGGCTTGAGTGTCTTCACCAGCTGCCCTTATGCAGAGTCCGGCCACGCTGTGGGGGTCATATTGGAGCCCAAGTGGGCAATTTGGCATTTTGCAATGGTGCATTTTTGCGGATGGTCAAATATACTTTAGAGAAGAAAGTGCTTGTGGAGAGCCACATTTCACCCAAGTTTTATAATTGAGTTATTACGGAAGTGTGTAAAAAATGGGGTTTAGAATAGAAGTGCTGACACTAGAACAGCATGAACACAGCTGTTAGAATATAGTAAATTTGTAAGAAATTGTATAGCTAACAAAGTAGGTCAACAGCTTCAGAGGAAAAACTGTGTTTCAGATGGCACGCTGTACTCTTTCTTAGGAGATCTTGATGTTTTTTCAACATGATAAGAGATGTTTTCCATTCTGTGCTAATTCCTGTCATCTTTATTTAAAAATATTCATGCTGGAGGGTGGGGCTGACCTCCAAATGTGAGTAAATACAAACCCAGGATGTACAGGTACAGACAGCGTGGTGGAGCACAGATGAGGGAACATCAGGATGACTACACCATGCCACATCATGGGTCGCACTTGCCCAATATCCCGCCCGTGACAGTGGCCAGTAGTGGATGGATGTGAACAAGGGTGAGAAGGCAGTTGGCGTGTGTGGCAGTTTTTCCAGGGTATTCTAGATCAGAGGGATGGTGCACCTCTCCTGGTAGGACAGACTGAGAGAGTTGGGGTTGCTTAGTCTGGAGAAGGCTCCAGGGAGATGTTATTGCCTTTCAGTACTTAACAGGGGGCTTATAAGAAAGATGAAGACAATAAGACAAGGGTAATGGTCTTAAATTACAAGAGGGTACATTCAGACTAGATATAAGGAAGAAATTTTTTACTCTGAGGGTGAGGAACTGCTGGGACATGGTAGATGCCCCATCCCTGGAGGTGTTCAAGGCCAGGCTGGATGAGGCTTTGAGCAACCTGGGCTAGTGGGAGGTGTCCCTGCTCATTGCAGGGGGGTTGGAACTAGATGACCTTTAAAGCTCCCTTCCTACCCAAACTGTTCTGTGGTTCAGTGAACTCATGCATTAGAGACTTACCAGATCAGGAGGGTTGCCTTTGCATGTAACGGAGTTCCCTGTTCAGCTGTGCTGGCTTCTGCACTTTGGGATGGGCTGGGCTTGTGCTCCACTGAGGTGATCCCTGAAGGCCAGCCAGCTCTTGTGTTCTTATTTTCCCTTCAGGACAATGGCTAGAATCCTGCTGACCAGTTCTTTGAGAGGCTCTTAATATATTTTGCGTTATGTGTTATTAAGGTGTCTAAAGTGATAGTACTTTGGGCTTCCCTCAGGTACTGCTTCCTTATCGTTGCTTCCTAAATCTACCTTTGCATTTCTTGTGTCTCTGTACTCTCCAGCAGCTCTTGAAAAGACTAGCCCATCAGCCTGTAATTGGGATGTCCCAGGGTCCTTTATGCCCTCCGAGGGAGCTCTCACCCCACTGCAGTGATGAGGAGAGCAGGGCATTTCCCGACATGCCAGTGGATGGATGAGAAGACTGCCCACTGGTTTAAAACGAGAAACAAATTGTTTTTTCTGTGTTCCTCCCTCGTTCTTGGGAGGATTTACATTGCTGTCAGCGAGCTACTGGACATTAGATTTTCATTAGCTCATAATAAAGTTGAAGACTTGAACATCTTGCTCAAATTCATTTACTGTATCTCTGGTCCCTTCAGGGTCTGCCTCGAGTCTCTGCTTTCCACTTTGCTGTCCCCTCCTGCACGTTAACCCCTGCTTGCCCACCCGGCTCATAGCTTGGCACAGCTACATGGTCTAACTCAATGGGTTTGGGCATGAACATTAACAGCCTATAAATGATAGTGACAAACTGTTCTAGGGGAAAAGATTAATCCAAATACTAAATACACTCGTAAGATTTTTTCTCTGTAAACACTGCGTTTCCCTGAACTAATATTGCTGCACAAAAGTTGCTGCACTCCATCCATCCGCACCTCTTTTTAAAACCCAGTACCTTAATCGTGGCTTCTTTGTCCCCCTTTTTTCCATTCACGCTGCTTTTGGCAAAGAGGTTTTGAGGCTCTGTTCTCTCCCTCACTCAACCTTCTTCTACATCTCAGTCGTCAGCCAGTGTGTTGCTTTGGGGTACGCTGCTGCTGTTGGAAACGTGATGCCCACCTGGCTCAGAGCAATGTATTTCTAGATACAGTTGTTCTCTAGAACCTCCAGTTCTGAAAACGCATACATACCAGTGGTGCCTCGACTGACAAGCCTGTGTCTTATTGGCATAGTTTCCATGAGAAAGAAATCTTCTGCTGAAGTGATAACAGGATTGGGGCTGATGTTAACATTTTCAAGGAACTCTACCTTCTGTTTTCAAAAGTGATCTATTTCCTGAGGAGGCTAAATTTTGATGTTTTTTTGTTGAGTCAAAGTCTCAGTGTTGAAATCACTCATGACAGTGGCACTTAGTTTATCTGTGGAGCCAAGGATCTTATTTTCAGTGCAAGTAACTACCCTGCGCTAAGTTTTATTCTGGAGATTTCAACAGTATTAGTAACCAGCTCCACAGCTTAATCCTAATGGTTTGGGGCTTTTTAAGCAGCTTCCTGTCTCATTCTAAAATTTGCTTTTTATATGCATTTGAAAACATCTAGTGTTTTATGACAGTGGAAACACCTACATTCGTTGTCTTTTCAGTAGCATGGCTTGAGTATGTCTCATCGTTTGTGAACAATTTCTTCTCGAAACAAATCTGTCTCCACTTTTTAAAACTTTGTATTGTAAGATTTCCCAACCTTTATTTCTTGTGTTGGCTGTCCCTTGACTGATTTATTTTCTACATGGTTATTTTTTGGACAAACTGTAAGCACTGTAGTTTTGTTATGAGCTACCAAACTCCATTCTTTGTTGATAATATTCCTACTTTTTCTTGGATGACACCACAATCTATTTGGGAGCTGAATATTTCAGTGAAATATATCTGTTCTTTGCAGAAGCTAATGCCAATATTTTTTTCATTTGGTAATAAATGTGTATTTTTTTTTGCACAGAAATGGACCAAGACGTGACCTACAGTGCCAGTCTCAAAATCTGAATTCTTCCATGTTTGAGTCATTTATTTTCATGCTGACTTGCAGTTAGATGTTCACGCTATTTTTTCCTTGGGTTATATAATCCTTATCTAGGCAGCTGACACTGCAATCTGAGTTGCAGCGGTACTTAGCAAGGAGTGGAAAAATGATTGGAATGATATGTTTTAACAATTCAGAGTCACAGGATGTTCAGCTTATGCTTCATGACCGCTGAGTAACCTTATTGATAACAAGAATGTTGCTGAAATACTGACCCTCTTTTTAATAATACAGCAAAATCGTGCTATTATGTGCTACTGTATTTTACCAGGAGAGAATTGGAAAAATGATTTAGTCCTAGGTCTAGTAAATAGGTACTATCTATTATTCAGAGAAAATCAAATACCAAGAATTGAACCTCTTCCTTGCAGTGAAATTAATGTTGCATTATCAGCTGTTTTTCAACTTAATGTTTTTCCTTTGATTTCACATTTGCAAAGAAGTTTGTTCACAGAGGATTTAATTTTATCTACATGATGTACAACAGCTAATGAAAGAGCAATATTCAACAAATAGAGTAGGTGGATTCATTCTTCAACATGAACAAGTATTTTGGCCACGTATACATTTTAAAGGCAGGCAAACAGAGCCTGAGACAGAGCTTACTACAAATCTTAAGCAAAGTTGCAGTTGATTCAGTAAACTGGGACTGTTCTTACCCAGACCATCTGGGTCAGGGGCTATGAGCAAAATGAAATATTTGCTTTTGAGTGGAATGCTCATTTGCCATGTGCAGAGTATGTACCCTTTCATGTGTGAGAGCCTTGAGCTCAGCCTTAATTGTCCTTCACTTTGTGCTGCCCAGCTGGAAGGCTGCTTGGCAGAAGAGGCCCTAGGGGTCCTGGTGGACACCAAGTTGACCATGAGCCAGCAACGTGCCCTTGTTGGCTGCATTAGGAGGAGCATTGCCAGCAGGTCGAGGGAGGTGATCCTTTCCCTCTGTTCAGCATTGGTGAGGCCACACCTGGAATACCGTGCCCAGTTCTGGTGTCCCCAGTACAAGCAAGACATGGACATGCTGGAGAGAGTCCAACAAAAGACCATAAAGATGATGAAGGGACTGAACCATCTNAGTCTCCATCCTTGGAGCTATTCCAGAGTCACCTGGACATGGTCCTGGGCAATCTGCTCTGTGTGTCTCTGCTAGAGCAGGGGGCTTGGACCAGGTGACCTCCAGAGGTTTCTTGCAAACTCAGCCATTCTGGGATCGTCCCTTGTGGGCCTTCACCCTCATGACCTTGGCCAATGTGGAGCATGGGCATGTGTGCAGGGCCGGGGACCACATCCTCTGTTTGCTTTTATTTGCTGTGAATTTTGCCATTGTTTTGTTTTTGCATTTTATAAGCACTCTTTTGCAGTGGCGTCAGCTCTTCAAGAGGCTGCAGCAAAGTTCCTCGGTTACATTGACTTACCAGTCTTTGGCCTTCCAGATGTTTTGGAGGTTGCAAGTCAAAGGTTTTCCTGCCGGTAGCTCCAGGGCTTGAAAACTTAGATTAGTCCCAAGAGTTACAACATACCAGTCATAGAGGAAAGGTAAAGAAAGGATAAAAATAATTTCAGCCATGAATTTGGGAACAGGAGAACTGATGTGCAGGGATGGGGTAGGGAACTGGCCCACTGCCGTAGAAGGAACAGAGGTAAAGAGTGGCTACTAAGAAAGGCTAAAAAATAATTTTGCAGTTGTGAATATCGCTGAACAAATTTATGAAAGTAATGAAGCCCAGTTGCTTGAAAAATTGAATGTGTCGAGCTAGAACCTATTTTGTTGCCGTGGCTGGAGTGCGCGTTAATGCTGCCAGGGGTGATGGACACTCTTCTCGTCTTCTGAATGACAGCTATTGTACTGAACTGAAGTGTAGGGTTTGAGCAGTACTTAATCAGTAATAATCACAATCAAGATTGAATTTTAATGGAGCTTAAGATAATTAGTCATTTAGCAAATGGTTGTGGTTGGGGGGCATGTGAAATGCCTGACAGCATGGAGCTGTATTCGTCTAAGTTTCATTCAAGAGCGTTTGCCAAATTGTTTTAATGAGCGCCTTTTGGCCTGTAGCTTATTTGTAAATGGGTTTTGTGCAAGTCTGTGATTGGGCATGTGTAGGATGTGAAGGGTTTGTGTTGTCAGTGGCTGATGTATTACAGTCAGACCCAGGGTATGAGATGTTCAGTGCTCTGAAGTGACGATGCTCTGCGGAGCTGCTCACGCTTTGCTTCGGAGCAGTGGTATCCAGGCGCTTTGCAGCGCTGGGGTGCTGTAAGGAGATGCACAAAAACAAAGGGGACACATTGAGCGTTGGTGAATAATCGCTTTGATCTGCTAGGTGCTGCTAAAATTAAATTTTATAAATACATTTTTTGTGGGACAGATGAAGTTGTGAAAATAATTACCTGAAATCAAATGAGAGCGAGCCACAGAGGACACAGGTGGGAGCTGGAAAAATGTTCAAAGATGTTTGAACAGATGCCCAAAGGTCACCCATGTTACCTACAATAAAAATACTGGGAGTGAAAGGAAAGGGGTAGCATATCAGAACAAGGATATGCAAAAAGCAACCAAGGACAGCAGATGCTTACTTTTTAAGGAATATAATTGAGATTATTACAGAGTGAAAGCAATAATGTGAAATAACGGCATGGAAAAGGTGGGCAGTGCAGTGCTGCTGTGTCACTGGTGTGGGGTTTCCTGTGTCTGCAGGGAATGGATCTGGTTGCTGGGTGAGACGTTACATGCGGTGCTTTCCGCACTCTTTCCAACAGAGTTATGCCATACTTCAAAAGAGAGGGGATGTCTTCTAACAGGCAAAAAGTGAAATTCTGGTTTCAGCACCTCAGAAATGCTGGTGATCTCCCTCCTGGGCAGCTGCAGCTGAATTTTGGGGGTTTTCTGCACTGACGAGGAAAGCAGCTGAAAACCTGAAGCGAACAGTTGCTGTAAACGTGTCTGTGCAATGCTGCTGTGTTGGGGAGAGGGTAGATAGACAGTGCTGTGAAGAAACAGGGGCACAGTGGCTCTGCATGGCCCACAAAGCCCCGTATTATTCTTGAATCAAATACTTAGAAACATTGATTCGATAAAGCCAAGTAGAAGCAATAGCAAGATCAAGGAAAAAGGGGAATCAAGGGGGTCAAATTTGCTGACCTGGTTTGAATAGACATTTTTTCTATCATGAGGGAAAAAGTTTTTGATATTTTTAACTTTTTTTTTTACTCTGCATAAGATAAACCGTAAGAACTTTGCAAAATAAATTATATTTTTTCCTCTATTGGCATATTTGACTTGAGCAAACTTCTAGTGTGTTCATCAGATTTTTATTCTCTCATTTTTCTTTAAAATACTTCATTTAGAAACTCAGTGGATTGAATAATGTCTACTTGAAATGAAAAATTGAAACCTACTGCTAGATAAACTCAGAGAAGTGGTGTTTTGTTTGGTGTTTTGTTTGTGGTATCCAGATATTTTCTGTTTTTTCTAAATAAAAATGTGAAAGGGGATATGATGCTGCAAAAATCATGTTGTGCGACAAGAAAGATGTTGTGCATTTGTTCATCTGATGGAATATGTTACAGTTAAATGATTTTTGACCCGCTCTGAAGGTAGGGTGCAGAGACAGGCACAAAGACGGGTTGGAACACGCATGTTTCTGACGCATCTTTCAGAAATTGTTCCAGAGAAGGCTGGAGCCTTTCCCTGGGAACCAACTCTTCAGCTATTCAGCTTGGAAAAAAGACTGGACTCTTTGATTGTGTGTTTACATGGTATTTCAAAGGACCATAGAAGAAATGCCTGAGAGTCTCTACTATTCTTTTTTCTTTTCTTTTTTTTTTTCTTTTTTTTTTTTCCCCCAATCGTACTTGGTATAATTCAATTTCTCTTGCTCTGTGTTTGGAGCCACATAGGCCAAAGGTGATGATGTGGCGTAAGGCAGGGGGATATTAACTCGTCTCTCGTTTAAAATTAGAGATATCGAATGCACAGGTGTTTCTAAATCACATTTCAGCATGTTATCTAATTTTTATGGTCGGTCATTACTGTAACTAACTTGATGGAAAGGAAAGAGAAAATTCGTATGGCTTCTAAAATCAATGAGCCATTAAATAGGTGACAATAATCTTGATATAAACTTAGAATATTTAATGGGCATACAAAATACCTTTAGAGCGCATAACTATTTCAGGCTGTTCTCTAAATACCAAGCGTTTGTACCATGCCCATGAAGTTGAAGGCAAGCCAGCTCTCTGATGGGGTCACCGCAGCCCTTCTCCAGCTGTACGTGGATTTCGTTTCTTCTCTTTTGCTTTTTGCGAGTGTCGGTGTTTGCTTTCATAATTTTCTGTCTTCAGTTCTGCGAGAATGGATGGGGCTGCAGAGGTGGCACCGATGCTCTGCCCATTTACACCACTGAGGGCTGAGCCCTTTCTCTTGCCGAGTGGGACTGATTATTCCACGCACTGTGTTTTTTGAGTGTGACTTCCCTTCTCGCTTTACATAACGCAGGTAATAGGATCACCAGTGCTGTCTGGGAGAGAAGTCTTTGTGAGCAACAGCTTGGGTTTGGTTTTCTCGTTTTGCTTTCAGTGATGTTCTTTTGTCCCGAGTACCACTCATAATAATATATTTTCTTTTTTGGGTCATTGCGTTCAGCCACAGGCTGGGAAATACTCAAAGGAGCTGTTTTCCCCTCCCATCTTGGAGGAGCACTGGAAAGCAGCCGTGCCCGGTGAGGTGCCCAACATTGCTGCTGCACTGGGCGGGGAGTGGGCAGCTCCACACCCCCCCTGGGCTGGGCCGGGTGCCTCCTTGCACCCAGCTGGATCCCTTCCACGGGGAGGTGGCTCCACTACCGTCACCTCTCCTCTTGGTTGAGGGCTCCAGAAATGCAGCTTCTTCCTGGCTTGATCAGCTCGGAGTTTGACCAGCGGTACGGGTGGGACTCTCATCTCTGCCGTTCCCATACCCAGAGCCCGAGTGAGGCCGATGCTCCGCTGCTGCTCTCTGGTTGCGAACATCAGGAGATTGCCTGGCCCTCAGGAACTTTTCAGGCTCTTCATCAGATGTCTCACTGTTACTTTTTGTTTTATGTTGTAGAATGTGTTTCCACGTTGTGTTTGATGTATGAGGAAAAGCATCTAGACAAAGAAAAATCAGAGAAAGTATTGAGATGGCAGATAGAGGCAGAGAAGTGTGGCATGGCGTGTCCGGATGAACAGAGCCGGCTGAATCGAGGGTGGATCTCACGGTACTTGAATCGCTGTTAGCTGGCGGTCTGGCCAAGTGGGACTTTGCATTGTGGCTGAGAGCAAATGCTGTCTGTTTTCTGTTCCTGATTTTTGCATTGTTGTTCCCACTTTACTCCTTGTTTACAAATTAGTTTTATATTAATAGTAATTGTGCTTTTCATGTGGTCGTCTTTGTAGTATTGTGTATGTGATTGCGGTGCCTAATCCAGGAATGAGACAAGACAACACAAACAGGACTTGCAACTGAAATCTCATGCAATTGAGATTGATCCTTTCCCCCTCAGAAAATAAGAATTCGCCCTTCTTGAAAATGTTGACATGAAGATAGACAAAAATACCTTAGGGAAAACCCAAATCACATAAATGAAACATTATATTTCATTCTCCTATGATGCTAAATTTTCAAAGCCTCTTTCCCCCTTGCCCTGAAAGCACTTTCTCATGTGTTTGTTGTGCTCTGTTGTTGAAAATCTACCCTGGGAACATGCAGCACCCCTTTATTAAGTTGCCAAATGATTTCAGAAATCTTATTTTCCACATCTGGTTTTTAAACCTCTTTGGAAAGCAGCCAGGCCTGTGAAAAGAAGTCATGAATTGCAAATGTGCGAGTCTCTGGAAGTTACCTCACGTTTTTAAGCCTCTCAAGGCCACTCTGGCGGCGCAGACAATGACTGCACTGAGTGGTCCTGGCAGTGGCCTGGGGCCAGTGGATGGCTGTGCACAGCTGTAGGGTTCTGCGCTGGGTGGCCAGCGTGGCTCAGGTCGGAAAATTCCCTGCAAAGGGGGTTAAGTGCTGGAGTACCATTATAGACTTGTTGCTTTTAGCATCTGGTTCTCTTGCTGCTTCTGGTCTATCCCTGGACTTTTCTGGGAAACTCTTGCTTCTGGTGCTTGGTTTACAGATGTTGCATGTTTAAAATAAGTACCAGTTCAACAGGGTTTTCAAATGAGTCCTTCATGTCCAACAACCTAATTTTCTGTCCTGTGAGAAAATAAGACAGTGGCCAGTCAGACCTTGTAACACAGCAGGAGAAGACGTAGGGCCACAAGCCCTCTCTACCACCACAGAGGAGCAAAGGACCAAGATGTCTGGGAACCCCCAGACTTCAGCTGAAGGAGCATACTGACCTCCTGCTGCCTGCCCAGGGTCATGCTCGGAGCTCAGACAAGCACAAGCTGCCCTCCTCGCAGAGCTGAGCGTTGTGCCCTTTTGTGTGTTAGGACGAAGATGTTGCTCCTCTGCTTACTGTGGTCTGCTGTGTGATGCAAGCTGTGCTGGGCTGGTAGATGACTTGTTGAGCTGCAGCCGTAAGAATCAAAACTCTTAAGGTCTGAAAGAGGCTTTGACCTGTTTATTACCATATGGAGGTTACTAGTACTGTACAATTAGTAGTAGCATGTACATTAGCAATTAAGATGTCAGGGAAGAGTAGACGTGAACAATAGACCATCTGTTTGACAGAAGTAACTATTGGGATCAGTATAAATATAGATGCTTCTTCACTAGTGAAACTACCCCAATGACTAACGTTCTTGTGGTAGAATTGCTTCGTTAGCTAATGAAAATTAATCGGGAAACCCCCAGGAAGAGCACTTATGAAGTACTAGGCAAAAATTAAATATTGATTATTTTTAATGCATCAAATTAAACTTAATCATACTCTAGCAAATAGATAATGTTTCCCAGAAATAACTGAAATCCCACTGCTGGTTTCTGTACAAGGTGATTTTGTACTGAAATGAGTTGCAGTACAATAGAAGCTACCACTAGCTTATAATTTTTGAAATTCAAAAAGTGTTAGCGTATCATTTAGATAATGAAACCTTTATACCCATCTAGATCTGTAAGTACCAACTTGAGTGAAGGAAATGCTATTTCAGTGCTATTATATTAAATTATATACATTTGCTGGGGGGGTTAGATGGCTGTATGTTTAATTTGCAAGCTTTTCATTCCAAGCTTTTCATTTATTCTTAGCAATTTAGGAAACCATAGTTTTAAAAACTACTGATGGTAGTGTTAAAATCAAGTACGTATTCACAAAGCTGACCAAAGCCTAAACGATCAAAGTAGTCAATAACTATGAATCATTTCCTAGACACTTAATAACTATTTTTTATGAATGGTTAATTGCACGTTCCACCATCACACTTCCCCTTTTCCTGGTTTAAAATGGAACCGTTTGATTTAGAAGCAGTAGCAAAATGTCTCATTGCAAGTGAAAGATGTCAGGTTTGCTTTGAACCTGTTTGCAATTCATTCACATCTGGTTTAAGTGAACCGCTGAAAATAATAGATGGGGCTGTGACCAAAGTCGGGAAATAAAACTCCTTAACATCAGTGTGATATTAAGAAGCAGGCATCGCTTTACTTCATGTCTGTGCGGAGATGGGTGCTATGTGGTAATTCCACAAAGTTACCACACACAGTTTCAGTTGCATTGTGTATTTATACAGTTCAGAATGTTAGTTCTGTCTGCTTTGCCACATCCTCTAAATGTAGTTGGTTAGTTTTTATTTCTTCTTAATTGCAGTTGGTTAGTTCTTTTCTCACTTTGATTTAAAAACACAATGTTCCTTAAATTTCCTATGCATGCTCGGTAAGTGGGGGTCTTAATTCAGGAGGGTAGTCCAGACCCTTGGAGGAGTGACTTTTAGTACTGTAATTATATTAGAATGAGGATAGGTTGCTTTTGGACAGTGCTAATCACTAACTGGGCTGACTGCTCCAAGCATACTGATTGCTTTCCAGGATGTTCCTATCTTCACGGGTAAATCTAACACTCCTTAAATGGTTAAAAAGTTTTTCTCAACAGTCCCAAGGACAGTCATCCTAATCTACACAGGGAGTACGTATTTGTTCTGTTGGCTCTAACTTCACTTGCAACAGGGCTTTGCCTCGCTAAGTCCCAAAGGGATCTCTTTGGGTGGGGAGGGGGGAGGAAGGCAGTATCTCACGGTCTCTGGCTGTGGCAGTGCTGGTGGGAGGTGTGCCAGTCCAGCCTCCGACATGTAGCCTGGTACCACTCAGCTCTACCATCTGCTGATGGCTTTTTGCTTGTGGGTGGTCACGGGGCAGCTTTATGATCTGGCATTGCCCATCCTGTGCCAAGATGGGTGCAGGAGATGCTGCCCAGATGTGGTGGAGGGGGCACATCTGGCTCCCGGAGGCTGCAGCAGTGAGGGTGGTGGGCTCATGGCCACCAAGGAGCCTTTGTGGAGGGCACACGTCTCTGGTGCTACCTCATCCATCCCAGCAGCCAACCATCTCCCCATCCTGCCGCATGGCGTGAGGCATGGGGTCCACATGCTCAGGAAATACAGGATTGCTGGGGACAGTTGACACTGTTCTGATGAGCTGTTTTCAGCGTGATGGGGTGGTCTTACAGGCAACTTTGGAAAGGATCTGTGAAAGGTGATACATTTCCATATATTGTGTGTGGAAGTCTATGCCTGGAAAATATTCGGATGTCAGAACCTGAAAAAAATAGAATTGAAAAACTCTGTTCTGTATTTACAAGCCTTCATGGTATTTACACTGAGCTGGGAGTGACTTTTTTCTAATTCCATTTAAGAGTATCCCTTAGTGTAAGGCAGGCTGCAAAGCTTCATTCCTGGTGTTGGTACGTGCAAGGGGAAGAGTAGGAGCTTGGGTCTGCAGGAGAGGCGGTTAGAAAAAACCCTCTTTCTGCCAGTCAGCTGGCAGCGGAGCACACGCTATGCCAAGTCACTGGCACTAAACATAAAGCACCTCTTTTATCGTGCCTTTTCTGAG
Source organism: Syrrhaptes paradoxus (assembly GCA_013400615.1). Classification (NCBI taxonomy): domain Eukaryota; kingdom Metazoa; phylum Chordata; class Aves; order Pterocliformes; family Pteroclidae; genus Syrrhaptes; species Syrrhaptes paradoxus. The sequence continues at coordinate 97,274 of VZTO01011368.1, read as the reverse complement.
AAACACTGTCTGTCTGCAGCAGCTGAGAACGTGGCCCCCAGATCTGCTTTTTTGGGTCCTGAGGGTTTCCTCCCTTTGTCAGAGAAATCTCTCCCTGGTGACAGTGTTAAAAGCTTCTGCTGAGCTGTTCCTGTCTGCTTTGGGGGATTAATTAATTTTTTTTTCCTCCTTTTCCTTTTCGGTAGATTTGCGTGTCCCTTTACCTGCAGAACGAGGTGCTTTAGTGTACTTGTGCAGTAGGTTTTTGCTGGTGTGCAGTTGTTACCAGGGGAGAACGGGCTGGTCAAAGCACAGCTCTAAGGAAGGGCTGTCTGGATCTGAACACTGGAATGAGAGCTCCCAGGAGAGGTGTCTCAGGAGCTCTTGAGCTCTCAGTTCAGCTGCATTAAGCTGGAGACAAAGGCCAGACAGAGCCGGCAGGACAGCAGGAGGGGCAGGGCCGTGGCATGGGGTGCTAAAGATGGTGACTTATAAAAGCAAGTCAAGAGAACCTGCTTTAAAGCCACGCAGATCTGCATCGGAGTGTTGCCCCCTTATTTTGCAGTGCAGACATCTCAGAGGTCTAAGGCAGGTACCAGTGGTTTCCCTGCTCAGCAGCACCGTGACATGAGATGTTCTGCACAGCTGTTCACGTAGTATCACCTTGCTAAATTTCATTCCTAGTCCTAGTTATAAAATCTCGGGCAAATTGTTAGTTTTTCTCAGTTTTCCCTTTCATAATTGTTTGAGGCATTTCTGTAACTGTTGGAGGCTTAGATATCCTGGTGGTAGATGCCTAAGGAAAACAAAAGGTGCAGAAGTTACAGTCTGCAATCCTGTTTGTAAAGCACTGGGAGATTCTCACCAGTGCAAAGTTTTTGCAGCAGATTTTGTTTAGTTGTAAGTAAGCTGTTTATGGTTGAGTGTATTTTTATGTAGCTCCTGTGTTGTTCTGTTATTGAAAATAGTTTCTGAAGGTGGGGCTGAGGCTTGGAGGGTGGTAGAAAATTTTCAACCTGGGGAAGGAAGGAGGCAAGTTTCAGCAGTGCTCCTCTGCCTGACTCCTTTGGCTTTCGAAGTGATCAGCCAGTATTTAGGGTCCTGGTGTCAGTGCAAACTGGTTTTAGGAATCACTAAAAGTTTTTGAAATCCCTGCCCTAATTTAATGGGGTTTGTGCATGTTGAATGTCATGGAATGTGAATAGCATTAGTGTGTGTTCCAGCAGAGCTAAGAGTTCAAGATAGCCCCTGAGTCAAGAAACTTTGAAAAATTCATGCAGTACATTTTCATGCTCTTTTACTACTAGGACCAGATGCCATTCCTGTACCTGTCTGTATTTTGGTGCTGTCTTTGTTTTCCAAGGCCATTAAGGACCCATCTTGCAGGTATCATGGCACTTTGGAGGCTGCTTAAGCAGGAAATGGACTAAAAAAAGAAAAGGAGCTGTGGATACTGTACCTTGCCATAATCCTCATGAATTGGCAGTTAGAGCGTAGTTATCTGTGTCATTATCATTGATGTGCTGTAAGCATTTTTTTAAGTGATCCCCCATTCTAAGGAGGGATTTCCTTCTTTATAACTGCTAAAATAATTTTAAAACTTAGCACACAAAACCTGCAGCACTTAGTTTGAGGCCATTTGTTTTTATTTTGTTTGAGGGACCATAAGGTGGTCAAAAGATTGAATCGTTAAAGCAAACAGAGTGCAGAGATCGTTCAGGAAAGAATTTCCTGTTCCTGTAATTTCACACTTCCAAGGGAAAAGGAGTGATTTGCAGGGATTTTACACTTGCCTTTTCATATGTGAAGTTAATACATTGCACTATTATGCTTGAAGTTAATGCATTGCACTATTCCACAATGTGTCATCAGTGCTCAGTGTCTCATGGAGAGGGGAAGTGTTGGGAAATAAATGTGGAGAGACAAAGTCATTGGCCCAAAGATGCACAGTGAGTTTGAGAGCGCTCTGGGTCTTTAACCCAGGCTGTGAACCCACGTGTTGGGTTTTATCTGACAGAGCTGCATAGACTCAGCTGTGAGCCCTGGGCTTGGTCCATGCCCTCCTCCTTCTCTTCTTCCTCCACAGCTGCCAGCGACCTGATGCTTGAAGCCAAAATCTGGCTGCTGACCCTGCTTGGGCGGTAGAAGAGGGAGCTGGGGACTGGGAACTACAGATGGGGAGAGAGCACGTGGAGATACTGCATAGGCAGACCCACAGATGGCTCATGCCCTCATGGCTGTGGGGCTGGAGCATCCCTTGCTGTGCAGAGGTGTTTGGGAGGACATCCTGATTTCTCTAATTGGTTTTTGTTTTGTTGAGTTTTTTCTTTTTTTTTGGAGGGAGGGGGCTGTTGTGTGTGAGAATGAATTGGGGAATAAAACTGGCTCCAAAAGAAGACTCCTGAAGAGCACCACTGAGTACATCTGGCCTGTCTGGGCAGGACAGCATTGATAACTAATTTCAAAGAATGATATTTCACTTGCTTTTGAACCGCCTCTATAGTTGGTCATAAAAAGTTTTTGACCTTATGTCAAAAATCCGCCTACCGAGCTTCCATCGCTCTCAGAGCAACGGGCTTTAACAATGGAAGAGGAGGAACTTGAAAAAGGTCTTGAAAGGTTTTTATGAAATGCATTGTGGCGGATCGTTCGAAGCTGTTAGAACTGATCTTTAATAGTTACACCCTTTAAAAGCTCCTGAAATCCATTCATGTTTACAAGATGAGACATGGTTTTCAAAAGTCTTTTTTCTTCCTCTTCATTTTAGTTACTGCATTAACAGCCATGGTTCCTGCGGGGAGATGAGCATCGCTGAGGTCAATAACGTCTTAAATGTGAACTGTCAGGATAATCGTCTGTGCTGAAATTCACCTTGACGCAGCAGGAGTGGGCAAAGCCCTCACCTGCCCCTTATGCCTTCGTTAGGGCAATACCGTGCAAGCACCCTAATCTTCGTTAGGGTGATACGACACAAAGGGCCCGGGGTGGGCTGGGGAGGGGTCACCCCCTAGGTTAGAGTCAGGTGGCAGACTGATGCTTTTGGATAAACTGCGAGATAGTGTTGCTAAGAGAAATGATGATGATCTCTGCAAATGGGATATCTTAGAGCCTTAGCGCAGCTTTGGGATGGGTTTGTCAGGAGAATAAAGGAAGAAATTTGTGTAAGTTTAGGTTCATTTACTAAAACTTTGTGGAAAAAGACATCATCCTTTCCTACGTAAAGTTTTAAGTGTTTTTCCAATATTAACTGAAGATTGCTCACTTAGCTTGCCCGTACAAATAGGCTGGTGTGAAGTAGGTTCCCTAAACTCTAGGAAAATTACTGAAAGTAAAATATATAGTGTTTTAAAAATTCCTGACAACTTTAATGTGAGATTTAAAAACCCGTTCAATAATCTTAAACCTTTGACTTCAGCTGTTTGCCTTACTCAGTTGAGCACATTTTTAAGCAGTTGTTTTGTATGTTTGTCTTTCTGTCATCATTTGCAAATCTGCAGTTGGAGTCTGTTTTCTGGTACCAGTGATTCATGGACTTTGCAGTACCCGTATTACAGCTTGTAAGAAGGTAGGATGTGGAACCCATTTTGTAAGAGGAAAGCTAGTTAGGTTTCATTAAATGTAGGCAGAAATCATGGACTTCAGGTCACAATCTAACAACCTTCCTAGGACTTACATACTTTTTCATTAAAATTAGGTTTCAGTACAGCAAAACTGATTCTGCCAAGAAATCTGTCAGTCTTATCTGTTGTTCCTCAAGCAAAATTCTCATTAGAGAAAGTGCTCATCTGTCATAAGCATGCGGTCTGTAATTCATACACTAAAAAACTGTAAATATTATTTGCTTTAAATTCTTGTCCTAGATCTAGTAAATTTGACACTAGGAATAACTGAATCAAGAAGGTGACTAGAGAGCAAGTACTGATTGTTCCCCATGATACAAAAACTAGAAGGCACTTGACGAAGACTGAGACAACAGATTTAAATAAGTAAAAGCAATATGTTTTAGATGAGACATGAAATTAAATTGTGTAACTCGTTGCCGCTGTGTGTGGAGGGGTTAAAAATTCATTGGCTAAGTTAATGGAGGATAGGTCTGTCAGAATCTGTTAATTGTGGTGCTCTGAAACCAGCTCCCACTTCAGGGGAGCCCCTGGCTGCTAATTTCTGAAATTGAGAAGACTGCATCCATCTTTGTCCACCCTCTCGTGGTCCCTGCCAGGGCAAGGTCCAGAGCAAGGGGGGACCTGCAGGTCGGCTGATCCTGCAAAGCTCAGCTCACGGGTGCAAGAGGTTGCTGCATAACTTCAGATCATGTCTTCACCAGACCTCTTGGGGAGCTGGCCCTGAGCCGGTGGCTGAATGGCTGCAGGGGGTTTGTTCGCAGGGCCGGCGGTGTGAACACAGCTCCTGCCTTTGAGGGGATGATTGGGAGGAATTTTTCATTTTGAACTGGTGCTGTGAAATGATATGTTCAACTTCAGCTGAAGGCTACAGGTGATTTTTATTTTCCACATGTCCTTATTTGTGTTTTTGAAAGATTTTCACTTATGGAAAATGATGACATGCTGGGAAAAACTATTTTTGGACAGTGTATCACTTAAAACGTGTATTCTGGAGTAACTAGTTTATATAGGAGGAGGAACTTACCTCTCTGTACAAATGCAAATAATCTGATCATTTATTTGTGAAGAATAATTTGACAAGCTGTCACAAGGATTTCAGCTTGTTTAGATGTCTTCTATTTTGGTTGCTTCTGTCAAGAGTTTTTTTTTTTTTTAACATGAGAAAAATTCAGTTCAATGGGACAGATTTCCTTCCAGAAGATAATTTTGAACATTTAGTTAGATGTAGTGGTTTTCCTCCAGCTGTCACTGCTTTCTTGTTCCTACACTCTTGAGAAAAGATTTAAAAAATAAGTATGAGTGCATCTGTATCAGCCTTTCCTAGCAAGAGCTTTTGTTTATTTAAATTTGGCAGCTCCTTGCGTTGGTACTGCAGTCTCTGCACTGCGCTGTGCCCAACGGGTTGCGGACTGGGGGGTTATTGTTTGGTGCTCACCCTTGGAACATGGAGAGACAAAGAGGAGGGCTGATAATTAGAGATAGACCACAAAGTCTTCAGTGCCACGTGTGGGGTTGTCAGATGAGTAGTGCCAGCTATCTCCTCGGCTGCTTTGGAGATGTAAGGAGAAATCCTGACCTGGTGTCCAACAGCAAGACCGAAGGGAAGGCACCCATGGCCCTGATGAAGACAATGGATTTAGGCTGATAATTCACATGTGGGGAATCTGCTCCTTGGGGTAGCTACTAGCTATTGAGATGCGGTATCTCCTAACAAAAATACCTCTGATGGAGGTGTCCATGGCATGGAGCTGTAAGGGTCTGCAGTGGTGAAGCCAGGTGCTTAGCATTGAGGTGATCTCCTTGGTGTCTCCTGATTTGGAAAACAGAAATCAAAGAGCAAACAGTGTAGAAACTTCAGTAGCAGTATTGTTAGTTGAAACAAAGTATTTAATTTAAATTCTCAGGAACAAGTTTATCCCCCCTTTTTCCCCCTCTATGTGAGATTTCGCTGCCAACGCTGCAACTCTGCTGTGCTTTGGCTTTCCTGGGGCCATCCACGGGGATGGACGGAGGTGTTGGACCCCACTGGTGATGCCCCTGAGGGTCTGCCCAGCTCCCAGCCAGTCCATGCACACTGATGCCAGGGGCTGCTAGAACGAGCTGTGCTAACCCCTTCCAGCTGAACGGAGCCGTGTGAGCATAGAGTATTTAAATAATTGACCTCGGTGCATTTCCCTGCAGGGAGGCAGCGGGAGCACCCTCGCCTTGCTAAATCCCCCAGCAATCAAAGCTGGTAAGTACGCCAGGGACTCGGCAAGCTGCTGAGAGTCACGGGTTGTCCCGGCAGCTCTCTGCAGGCACTTCCCTGCAGGAATTTGGCTGTGCCTTTGCTTCCTTCTGTCACGAAGAAACCAGCCTTTGGGGCGAGGACTGGAGGGAGCAGGGAGGGCACCGTGCGCGTTGGCATCGCCGTGATGTCTGGGACGCCTGTGGGTTTTGTACCGTGAAAGAGCAGTGTGTTTCCTCCATTCAGCAACAGAAGAATATTTTCCTCCTGGTGCTTTTGGCACTGTTTGACTTGGCGTTTGTGAGCCAGCGGCCCGCTGTGCAGAGTGCTTTGGGAATTACGCAGGCATGAACAATTAGTCTTTTAAAAGGTCTGCTGCTTGGCAATGTGCCAGTGAAGCCGGTGAAGCCCCACTACATAATATCAATTTTTAATGGTGATAACTTTGCTAAATTCAGCCCTTGATAAAGCTTAGAGTTGGGTTTTCAAAATTTAAAATCAAACATAACCCAGTTACTTCAGTGTGTGATTAAACTGAACTGCCACTTTGGTAAAGCGTTTAAATAAATCAGTATTAATACGCTTTTCTACAGTAAATAAAGCTATGTCTGTATAGTTCAAATATCAATATTCACATGGAGCTCTTGGAAATGAAGCCCTGGAAGTCTGCACAGAAAATGTATTAACTTAAGGAAATAAATATTTTATTGATCTTTAAAGGCTGAGATTATGATCTTAGTGGTGGTGGTTGAAAACACTCTTTTTAGAACAGTGCAACAAATATTTGTAAATACATTGCAGGAAGGCCGTTATATTTTACTCTGTTAGCTCTGAAGACCCCCTGCTGTAAACGCTGGAGGACTGACAGACTTTGGAAGGCGATGTCGAGTGAACTTTTTGCAGTCTGCGGCACTTATGAACACGCGCTCCACTGGCATCAGCTGCCGGGTGGCACTGCCAGGAGACACCTGCCTTTAGAGTTGGTTTGCAAATGCAGCAGAGGTCTTTACCCAGTGAGGCTGCCCAGCTTTAGCGTTTGCAGCGCTCTCCCCTGCTTGTGTGTAAAGATGTCCCCTCTCCTGCAGAGCCTTGTCCAGAGCCCTCCTAACCTAGTGGGAACCTGCTTGCTGGTGGGGACAGCTTTGAAATGCGTCTTTGTAAGAGAGAGCTGAACACCACGGCCTTTATATGCCACTGAGTGTGCTCTTGCACATAGAAATAGTTTCAAGGTGTGAGAATTAGGGGCCATGGAGTTCCCTCTTAGCCCCCAGAGATGGCCCAGGGCTGGTGCAGTTTGACCTTCGCTGCCGGTGGAATATAAAAGGGTACAACTGCCTGACCTCTGTGTAATGATTTCCGAGCTGTCAGTAGCTCACACGATGACTTGCTTGCAGTAGCTCATGTCCCAGCTTGTTTCAGCAAGTCTTGCTGCAGACATGATCTTCTTGTCAAATGAATTATAAATCTAATAGAAATGGCATGAAAGGGCAATCTACCCGTTCTTATGGATGATTTCGTGTTTCCAGGCTTGTAGGATTTGGGAAACCTAGATCCTTAATTCCATGTCTTAGTTCTTCAGTCTTGGTAAGCCTGAAGAAGTGAGCTTTGCTTACTACCGTCGGCTTGGCTCAGGAATGTAGCCATCTGCTAGAATAGACAACATAAGGACATTACCCCAAAATGTGAAAGCCATCACTGTTTTCGGATCTGTCTTGAAGCCCTTATCTTCATTGTCACAACGCTTGTATGTATTCCCAGGAGGTTTATCTTGTGCTTTGCCAAGGAGCGGCTTCCTACCATCCAGAGGTTCTGGGTGTGTTGTGCTTGTTTCAGTCTGTTCTGAAATCCTTCAGATTTCAGCCTGTGCGAGTTTGGAGCTGTTTGACCTGGTGTAATCCATATCCAGCGTGCTCTTTCTTCTTGTGATTGTGTCTGAAGTTTCCCACTGAAGTGGGGAAAGAAAACCATCTTCTGAAGCTGGACGTGCTTCTCTGTAGGTGACTATTCAAGGGCCATCTTTATCCCAGGATGCCACCAGAACATTCTTTTCAAGAGACCAAATGTTTGAGAATATCAAAATAGATACTCAGTGAGCCCACTAATTGGAGTTGACAAAAATTACGATTAAACGAAAATACACAAATCCAAAAAAATGGATCTTTCTCTCATTATCTTTTCTCAGAGGGTGAAAAAAGCATTTCTGAGAGTGGGAGTTCGAGTGACTAATGTGTTGTTACATTCAGTTAAATCAACTCAAGAGTGAAAACTTCTTGTTGCTTTTCAGAATATTCAATATTTTAACATTGATTTATGGTGAAAGAACATGCCCAGACAGTCTGAGCTCTTTTTTTTATGTAGGCTTTTATGCTCTCAATACCTGGTTTTAAGGCATTTTTCCCCTACTGCTTTGTACTATTTCCTTTACTTCCTTGGGTAGTCATGCCGGATGAATTTTCTTACCTGGCCTCCTATGCCATGGACAAGCAGTCATACAGACAAGAGGCTTTTTACCCTAAAAACCTGTTCACTCCTGCTGTTAACTTTGTAGGAGGGAGCAAACCACAACTTCTCTGGGCAACCTGTTCCAGTGCTGCACAGTAAAGAATTTCTTCCTAATATCTAATCTAAATCTCCCCCCTTTCAGCTTAAAACCGTTCCTCCTCATCCTGTCACTACACTCCCTGATGAAGAGTCCCTCCCCATCTCTCCTGTAGCCCCCTTCAGGTACTGGAAGGCTGCTATAAGGTCTCCCTGGAGCCTTCTCTTCTCCAGGCTGAACAACCCCAACTCTCTCAGCCTGTTCTCACACGGGAGGTGCTCCAGCCCTCTGACCATCTTCGTGGCCTCCTGTGGACTCACTCCAACAGGTCCATGTCTCTCTTGTGCTGAGGACCCCAGAGCTGGATGCAGAACCCCAGGTGGGGTCTCACGAGAGCAGAGCAGAGGGGGAGAACCACCTCTCTCGACCTGCTGGTCACACTGCTTTTGCTGCAGCCCAGGACACGGTTGGCTTTCTGGGCTGCAGCAGTTTAACAATCAGTTAAATTCACAGAAGATATTTTAAATGGCATACACAGCCCTGCAAGGCCAAGGCCAAGACAATTGTGAAGTCTCTGTCCATTGGGGGGGGAAAGTACAAGGTAGAATTAAATCAATTCAGATGAAGGCATTGATTGAGTTTCAGTATAAGACCAACGATGGTGAGTGATGGGCTGTCAGTTTTTTAGAATGGAAACCACATATATATATAAAGACAGAGGACAATGTGGACAGTATATTTGGCTATCTACTGCAAATATTTAAAAATGGAGTCCTGGCCATGCTGTCTGCTCTGGGGCATCTAGTAAGCAAGAGGAAAGATCCTTCTCTGCTGTCACACAGAGATTTATGTGTTTCATAAGTAAACACAGTAGATGTATGATGTTGTTCCCTGAAGAGCAATGCAAATGTGGCTGTCATTTGCAGATTTCCTAATAAATGTATTATCAAAGCATTGCTCATTTTCATCTATGGCAGAAATCAGTAGTATCTTTTCAAAAGGAGGTCCTCAGTGTTTATACCGATGAGCAGATCTCCTCTCTGCAGCATTAAGGCGTAAGTTGGCTTTAGGAGTTGAATTTGTGGCTTCGAATCTGACTTGAGTATCACATGTATTACAGATAGAAGAGTTCTTTGTGTTTCTCAGTTATATTGTGGGCTAAGGCAGATCAACACAGGATTTGAGCCAAAGCTCATTATGGTCAATAGAAGTTTTGTCCAGTTGATTTCCAAACAATGATTCTGTTCATGTAGCAAGGGCTGTATTCAGGAAAAAAAAAAATCAAGTAACATTCTGTAATTGGCAGAAGTGGGGAATCCTGCTACTTTAGTAACATTAGTCCCATTGCTAATCAGTATTTGCCATCTTCCCAGTTTGTGAACAAGTTATGAGAGTGACCAGTATTAGGTGGAGTTTTTTCTGTTTCTTTGCTGTGGTGTAAAACAACAACAGGAAAAAGGAATAGGAAGGATATTGCTATTACAGTCATGCTTTTTATCTACATAAGATATCTATGCCAGATAATTTTTATAGTGTTAGAAGTATGAAGCGTTGCATACTTGTGCTTATTAATCTGGTGCTCTGTTTGCTCCCAGGATTAATAACGTTACATCAATACCTTCACAAGTGATCCTGCTCTGATGAAACCACACTGAAATACTGAAATCTTGCTTCAGTGTATTCACTAAATTAAATGTAACGTGACATCTTTGTCAATGTGATGTCCTGCATGAAGGATTCTTTGCTGTGGTTAATTTACAAAGTTCAAATTAAAAGTTCTTTCAAATATGTTCTTTAGATTAATGGAGGACTGTTTCAGATCACAAGCTTTGTGAAATGATTTAGAAATGAAAAAAGTACTGATGCTTTGCTTTTCTCCAAATGGACCAAAAGCTAATGAGGAGTAACGGTCAGCTGGGAAATTCTGCAGGGATCTGTGCTTGTTCGACTGCGCTTCAGTTTTGCAGTCAAAGTAAAAGAAAAAATTCTTCTAATTAAGTTTGCGGAAGGATTAGATGTTGGCAATCTGGTAAATATGATTGATGCGAGGTTAGTCAATATGGTAAACTGGATTAATTTATTTTAATCTAGTTTGGAGATCAGGCAGTGCGTCTAGGAGTAAGAATGTAGCTTGTGCTTAAACGGATGGAAAGCTGTGTCTGGAGAGCAGCGGCTCTGAACAGGGTGTAGAGCTCACGTTGGAGAACCTGTTAACATGATCCCACGACGTAGAGCTCTGGTTAAGAGGAACAGCATGAATAGGCAAGCACTGAAATACCAAGTGGGGAAAGGCAGCTTGTTGTCTGTATGTGGTGCTTGCAGTTACTGCAATATATCCATTGCAGGTGGTTGAAAAGAACTGTGAAGAATTATTGAAATAATTTTAAATTAATAAAGCTGCCTTATAAAGGCACCTCTAGCTGCCTATATAATAAAGGTTATTGAAGAGTCTTGATGTATCTATCTGGCATGAGGAAAAAAAATCTAAACCAAGCAAAACTTCAGGTATGTATTCATTTCTTTGAGGAGATATTATCTGATTATTTGAAAATTGCTGGTAGACCTGAATCTGGTCCTCGAAAAGTCTACTTGAAGGCACGTATCTTTGCTGGTTTACCACATCCACAATTTTCCACCCATCCTGTCACATAAGAATCGTATTAAATTAGTGTTAGTTGTCACCAGTAGGGTATGAAAGACTGATCATATTAGAGACTGTCACACCGTATTAGCCAAAATTAGTACTGAAAGAATATGATTTAAAAAGTATCAGTGTTTCAAATGCTCTATCTTATTAGCATGGGAAGCTTTCTTCTCCTAAAAGCCAGTGTTTTCTCCCTCAGCCCTGCTTGTTGATGGGAGATGAAATGCCATGCTCCATTTCCATGGGATGCTAATGCTCTGCAGGAAGGGCTGCACCAGAGGAGCTCAGGCGACAGCAGGCTTCGGAGCCTGGTCAGGGCTTGGACTGCTGTTCACCTTAACTTTATAAGGTGCAAAGTCGGAATGTGGTTACCATTGACAGCTCCTGACTTGTTAATGTAGGGCAGAATCCATTTTTTTTTTTCATACTGCAGCGGGCTGTAGTTTGTGGAGGTTCAGCAAGTGTCACACCGGGGCTATGGCAGAACATGGGTGACAGCTGGGAGTAGCAAAACCCTTCCTCCATCCTGGGGTAGGATAAGCCAGAGCTGAATTACACTCAGAAAACTGCTTGTGGCCATGCCTGGCCTTTCACCCCACAGTTTTAAAAGATACCCAGAGTGACCTGCTTGTAGAAGGGAAAGCACAACTTCAGATGAAGTTGCCACCAGCGGGTGGCTGGGGACGGCAGCTCCTGGCTGCAGCCGGCTGTCTGGCACCTGGCAACGTGAGCCAGTGTTCCTGTGTGATATAGACACAGAAATGTCTTGCCTCTTTGGATGAAATTAATTTTTTTTTTCTGTAAGCTTGAATTAGATTTTCTGGTAATGACATGGTATTATGCTGTATTAGTGGCATAGCAAAATATCCTGTCCTGTACCTGATGCACGGTTATTGTTTTAAAGCTATCAGTGTTAATACAGTGACCTGAAATCTTGTTTGTTTTTAGCTCAGCAGCTCTTTTCTCTGAGATGCTTTGCATTAATGAAACACATTTCAAAGCTGGACAAAAAGCTGAAAAGAAAAGTTTGAAATTAATTGGGGGATAAAAAAGTGCCCTTAAAAACCAAGGCAGAACGATATCTAGGCAAGAATTGGTTTCAGGCAAAGTGGAAGAGAATTTGCAAGCTGCTTAATCTGCTGCATGAGTTGATTGCTGAGATCGGGGACTGGGATCTTTGTTTGCCCCCACTGGGAACTGGTAGCTCCCCGACTTGCTGCAGCTGCCTGCACGGCTCTGCGGGAGCCCAGCCCCTGCTCTGCCTCTGGTGTTGCAGGAAAGCTGTTACCACATTTTGTTTTGCTTTTTCCTGGAGCAAGTTATGATTTTGCAAAAGGATGATTTCTTTTGGAATGCCACGACGAGGAAAGCTCCCCCCCAGCTCTTGCTGAATCCCCCACGTCGGCTGTGCTGTGTCACCCACAGCGAGCGTGGGAACGAGCGTGGGAAGGAGGATGCTCTTGCCCTGAAAGGGGACGCAGTTGTCTGAATTGAGGATCTTGAAAGAGACTTGAAAAAATGCCGCTTCCAGAAGCTTTCTGGAAAGTTTCTTAGTACAGGTCTTGATGTAGTGCATTTGAGGTCAGGCTGTATGTCAGAGACCAAGCTCTCGTTCTGGGCTGTGATGCATTTGTCTGTCTTTCAATCGAGCTGGTTCCAAGAGCTGCAGAGAGGATGCGCTCTGTGCCTCGCCGTGGCTTGGAGGGGGACGGGTGACGGTGTTGCTCGCTGCCCTTGGAAGTCAGAGGCTCTGAACTCTGCTAAAAAGGGATCAGAAAAAAAAAAAGAATCGGTATATCTTGTAAGAGAGAGAACAACTTATGTACAAAAAGCATAATTCCTGTAGACATCACAAGAGTTCAGTTGCCTGCCTCTTACCTTTGACTAGTCGAAATCAAACAGCACAGGGAGTTGGATTTCTGTGCCCTGTTTCTGATTAGAGTGGGTGATACTGTAGGAGTCTGCTTATACTTCAGCAACAACACCCAATTAAGATGAATAAAGGTGTTCCAAGACCTAATTCAGCGTTTTTGTGGCTGGGCCCCTGCAGGCTCTTGAATATGCTTGGGCTGCAGTTTGTATTGAGTGTCTGCTTAAAGTTTCCTGCTTGTTACACTTTGGTCACTGATAAAATAAGTACCTAGGTTAATCCAATGTATTGATGTATCAGCCTTCTGTGCAGGCATCTACCTTCCGGACCGGATGCCTTCTCTGCTTAAACCATTATGGACCGAGGCCAGGTCCTGTGTTTGCACAGCCCGAACTGTGTAAGGTGATGTGAAGCCAGGCTGGTTTTAAAGAATCATACCTGCCATGTGCAGGCCTTGCTGGATCTTTCAAAATGTAAAGTGACATGAAAATTGTCAGCTGTTTTATGATCACGTGCTGAGGACTGTGTGTGGATTATCACAGGGATTGAGTGTTATCATGTAATGCATCTGTGACGAGTGCACCCCAAAAGATTTCCATCAGCTCACAAACATGCACCATTTCATTTTTAGGAGGTGCATGTCTGTGCTGGAGATCAGAAAAGAGAATAAAATGCTGAAGCTAATCTTCAGCAGTAGTTGCAGTGCACGTAAGCAGATTATGCAAAAATGTGTTTTTTTTATTATTAAATACCACTTTAGGGAGAAGAAGCCCTTAATACTCTGGCTAAAGACTCTAGTCATGCCAGATTAGCATTGTTGTACATTAATAATAAAAATAGCTGGGTCTGATTAGTGTCAGTTAAAGTTTTCTGAATGAGAGATAGAACTCTTTGAATTAAACTGCTTGAATAGCAGCTAAGGATTCCTGAGGAATAATTTGTATTAAAAAGTTAAGACCTTCACTCCTTTTCTAAAGAAAATCTATTGCCAGTGTAGGAATTACATACCATTCATGGAACAGCATGAAAACGAAGGAACTTCACAGACCATAAAGTGGAGTAAAGGAACATCTAAAATTGATTTTCATTTAAGTAGATTACTTATGTTTTCCTCCAGAACCAGGGAAAGTACACTCTAATCTTCGTCGCTTTTCACAAGTAGACCAGCCTACTGGTTTCATCCAGATATCCATCATTAAATGCACTGAGCTGCTCTCTCCAAGCATGTGCTTCCCTGAAACCTGCATCGTTGCATCGCAGGGCATTGTGTCCAAAATAATTTAAAGGAAGAAGGAGACAGGACTCCTGAGTTATTTCCGTCTTGATGGTTGATTTATAAGTTAATTTGGGGTATATAATTTGATTCTTCTGTCCTAGAGGATTCTGCGGGAGCCCAGATGTGAGGTAACGTGCTGTTCCCAGGCTTGTAGCAGGGATGCAGTAGAGCTGTTGCAGGTTCTCCGTGGGAGCTGAGCACGGTGCTGCAAGCTCCTCAGGTGTCTCCTCCAGTATTCGCACTGGTCCATCATAGAGGTTTTGGGTGGTTTCCAGTGCATGAGTGACTTCTCTGTGGTCTGAGTGGTTTGGGCCCAGAGCGTGTCTGTGTTTTTCACTTGTTAGGAGGTTCCTGCTGAGGGCTTTGGGGTTGAAAAACTTGTGCTCTCTACAAGAGTGTTTCATGTGAGATATCCTGACTTTGTAGGGGGCTTAACTTGGTTTTCTGCCCCTGCCGCTGCACAGGATGCCTGAGCTACAATGTATGAGCTCATATATTTTTGGTTTGGTTTGTCTCGTTGTTTTTAGCCTGCTTGCTTGAGGACATGTGGATGACGTGTGGATAACACACACCTTGTGTGTGGCTGCACACGTGCTTGCTGCTCTGTCTTCCCCTATTCCCAGTAATTTACCACCCATTGCCCCCGTTTGACAAGGGAGGTGTTACAGGTGATTTCAATTTTATGAAAATGATTATCGGGTACAGGTAGGAATGGCTGGTAGGGAGGAGGCTGAAGGAGATGCTTGTTTCTTGGACTTCTGGGAATCAGAAGGAGAGAGAGGTTATAGACGCACCAACCACATGGAAAGTTTTGATTCAGGTGTGCTCCTGGAACACAAAGGAGTCCAGCCACAGGAAACAAATCCATGAAAAAGCAGAATTTGTTAGATGTACTGGTCCCAGAACAATTTGTTTCTTTGCCTAATGTGGGGGATTTTTTGACAAAAGAAACTTATTTTTGATTGCGCTCATTACAAACGCCGTTGTGTCGGAGGCAGAGCTGTAAATAACTGCTGGTGTCCTTGGTACAGTGGTGCATCTTCTGTAAGCCTGAAATAGCAATGTTGCCACAACAAGCCAGTCTGTTTAAGTGAGCAATTCAAAGACGAGGCATCCTTCCTATAGCAGGCAGCTATGTAACATTAGAAACAATAAGGTTGTCAAGGTAACTTTGAGGCAAGTTGTTGCAAAAATGGCTAGAAGAATTTGCATATGTCTGTACTGATTTGTTTGTACAGAGTAAGACCATTGCCTTTCACGTGTATCCACCATTTTATTGTAGCTCAAAGGCCTCAACATGTTTGTAAATTGGTCAAATTCTCCAATTTTTTCCAGACTTTGCAATCCATTCTGGAAAGAAACACTTGCAGGTCAAATTAGAGCAGAAATAAGTGGGTTTGGACTGTATTCCATATTTCTTGTCATTATAGCCTCATTGATTTCAGAGGTTACCTTGGCACCTTTTGGCATTGTCCCGTGCAGGAGCGTGTGACATTAAGGTCTTGACCCTGGCTTCTTGCTCCAGGCGCACAGGGCTGCGAGGGATCTTGCCTAATGTGGGGGACTGGAATACAGCAGCTCTGCGCTGTGGTTCTGCACTTGCTGAAGCAGCTGTTAGTCATCTTACAAGAAAGCCTGGTTTTACAAGATTTACAGAGCTGCTGGACAAGAAAGGACTTTGGTGGAGTCTGACACACTCCCAAGGCAGGAATCCCTTTTAGCTGGGGATTGCACGGCAGCATTGGCGTCGCACGCACTCGCCATTAGCCAGCTCTGGACCTCCCTGGTCTCGCTGGCTCTGAGCACAGGGTTCGTGCTCTTGCAGAGGCTGTGGATGATCCTCATGGTGACATACGGCTGGGAGGGGAAGATAAGCCAAGATGACACAGAGCTGGCTGCAAGGAGATTGCAAATTCAGAGTAGTGCTGGAGTCCCGCCAGCCTATTAAGAAAACTGATTACCTCTTGTCTAATGTTAAAAATTTCCCCTTGTTAAACTGGAAACAGCCTTCTTTTGACACTATTGGAGCCCTTCCTGTCAGCTACCCAGAATACAGCCCATCACAGGATCCCCAGCCTCTGACTTTGGACAGACCCGACAGGCTCTGCCAGACACTGGCTCTCCTGTCCCTAAGCAGAATCCAGAGCATCTGGAGGGAAATACAGCATGGCGTGGAGTGCTGGCGGTTTTGAAGGGATGATGACAGACCAGGGCTAATCCTGATTTTAGGTTCTGTTAATGTTTTTTGAATTGTAGCTGAATCCAGCAAGCAGTTGCATACTTAAAGCTATGTGACTTTGTAAGTGCTTTTGCTGGCACAGTCGTGTTTGGTTCTACATCACAAAATTAGTCCCTTTCATATGTTAACCCCTTTCTGAGGTGGTTCACTCTTCCTCTTTGACAGGTCTTTCACTAGACACAACCATCTTCACAGGCTGCTTTTATCACCGTAATGGGGATGATTGTAGTGGCTGTGCAAAGGGCTGGAAATGAGACCGTAGCCATTTCCCTGTGCACAAGCAATCAAGATGCTGTCCACAAGAATTCTCCTTGATCACAGCGACACGTCTGCTGTAGGCACATCTTGAGAACAGGCAGTTTCTCTGTGATCGTGCATTGGAAACCAGTTTGGTACCCAATCAGAACACAATAAAAAAAGACTAAAACCTGTCCAGTGAGGATGCTTCCTTAGTACCCAGAGCATGCCACAAAAATCAACAAGTTAAATGGCATGTGTTCATACTATTTTAAAGATAAGATGTAAATGGTTTTCACTTGGTTGTTGCAGTGACCGGATATTCCAGGGATGATGACAGTTGGACCTCCTAATGTTATGAATTCCCAGTTCAAGAACAGCTGTAAATGTTCATTTGATGTGAAAGAGCTAATTGTACAAATCATTACCTCCAGCCTGACATGACTCTGCTGTTTATTCTGTGGCAATAATTAATTCTATAATTAGAAAATGTCCTGTTAGATAACTTCTCTGGGAACTCAGCCTATTGTCCAATGCAGTGTGCCTTCAAGAAGCCGAAGTGACTTGGAGATGACCTTGGCAATTTGACTACTTTTATCAGCAGGGACTGGTTTGCTTTACTGAGAGATGGTTACTGAAAAGTTGAGCCTTTATGAGTGGGACTAGAGATGAATCTCTTGGTGCTGAGATTCAGTGCTGTGGATGGATGGGTTTGCCCCTGGCCCTCTGCAGAAATGTAGACCTGACCTACCTGTGCATTTCCATCTCCTTTTGATCCGCCAGCGTCTGCCATTGTATGAGAAGTTTGCATGAAATGAGTGTACTTCATAAGGTATCAGAGTGAACTCAAGAAAATCAATAAGCAATCTGTGTGATAATTAATTAGCGTGCCAGGATAAATTACTGTTTCTTCCCCTCCTGATTTGGGTCACAGTCACATCTGATTTGGGAAGTTGTCAGTTTTTCAATTATAGCTTGGTCTTTGTTGTTGGTATGTTTTGTGCTTTTTTTATTTGATGTGACCAGAATGAAGGGCTGGCAGGTAGAAAATTGCATCGTGCAAACTTGCTTGTCTTGGGAAGGAGACAATATTGAGCTCAGCATCCAGCAGAACCTGTTGACGAGCAGGTGTACTGTGTGCTAGGCTGGTGCAGAAGAAGGGTTATTGCTTATGAACTTGACACACTGCAAGAGGTTGACCAAACTCTGCAGCTTTGGTGTCCTTTGTGCTCGTCTCTGCTTTCATCTCTGAATTCAGAAGTTGACAATTTACCGTAGCCCTTGAGAAGACTGCCATGGTGCTGTGGTGGGTGGCGGTTCCCTGACTGCTGGTCCCCAGCTCAGCCCCAGGCTGGTTCCTTCCTCATGGAGGGGAAGGGGCTGTCTTTCCACTGGTGTTGCCCTGCACGTGCTCTGAGTGGGCTGGTGTGACTGTGTAACCCCCTGGTGCTCACGCGTCTTCACGTCACACGCTCAAGAAACAGCCAGGGGCCAGCAACACCAGGTCCTTACTACTGAAAACCTGCTCCAGTCTGCAGGCTCCCGTCTCTTCGGTTTTCCCTGGGACTCCGATTTCATTCATGGGAAAGAGAGCCCGTACGTTCATGCATATTCATCCACCACCATCCCAAAATATGCATGTAGTTCGGCCTGCTTTTAACTGGATTTAGCATGGGAGTTGTTCCTGAGGGTCACCTCCAGGCTTTTTCTTCCCTTCTCTGGGGGGAGAGCTGGTATCATGAGCTTTCCAGAGATTCCTGTGAAGGCAAAGCATCTGCTAGCTTATTATCAAGCTTCTGGCATAAATCCCTGCCCTTGCCATCCTGTTTCCTTTCTGTAGTCACACAAAAGACTAATTATACGTGATAGATTAATGAACTCATTTTGTAAATACACCAGGTAGTGAGATAGATGCCTACTTAACTTTCTCAATGGACTTCAAGAGCCCAGTTTTCTCTTCTTTCCAACAAATTGGCTTCCATCAACAGACGAGAGCCTCTCAAAGCATCTCTGCCAGCCCTCTAATGATAACAAATAACTATGCTGTTTACTTGGTAGCAGACAAGACAAAAGCACTCTACATCTAACACGCTGAGTGTTTAGTAAGGATCAGAATTAGTGGTGATCACCGGGAGCTTTATGAATTAACATGGACAATTGAATGGTGGTTTTTTGGGTGGGTTTGTTTCTTTGTTTTAAACAACCAGTTGTTATGGTGCCCAAAAGGATTCATAGAAAATTAAGTGACTCTGGAATTTCCATAAAGAATTACTTTATTTATGAAAAGCAGTTTCATTTTTCTCCATCCAAACTCCTTAATTTTCAAGGATTTTTTCAGTGTGCTTTCTCTTACAACTGACTTTCTTCCCTTTTTCTTTTTGAAACCTTGGAGAATGTGGAATTTATTTCCTATTTGCGTCACTATTAATATATTTTCCAATATGGCTTTCAGGGCACACTGAGAACTCATCTTTGTTAAAGGTCAAATATTGAGAGGCACTGAATACCTGGAATTTATGCTGGGGGGTGGTCACCAGCGAGGTCTAATTACTTGAGAACAGTTTTGGTCTGAAACAGTTTGCTTGATGTCTAAGAAGTTAATGATATTTCTACAGGAACATAAAGCATTTTAATGATAATGTAACCCTAATAAGTAGCTGATGTTGTTATTGCCCCTCCTTTAAGTCTATCTGTACTAGTTCATTTGGCTGCCATCCTTGTGGTATTTTAACCAGTTATGCTTTTAGGTGGACCAGACGTAGTTTCCGAGGTATGACCAACGTGTGTGAGGAAGGGAGATCTGATTTTTCTTGGTAATTCATGGCATCAAAAAGAACACCTTGTGCCTACAGTAAATATTCTGAAAGACTTCTGAACACATTCAGTGCTTTCTGACAGCGTTAAGATAGATTCGTAGCACCAAGTTTAAAATCTGCAGTTGTTGCAGTTGTTCTTTAAATTGGTCTAAATGTAACTTTTGGAAGAAGCCCAGTGGAGGGTTTCCTTCATCAGAATGCTGCAGTTGGTGGCCGTCAGAATAACTCTAACGTGTCTGTAAGTTGTCTTCCACCCCGTTCGTACTGTTTGGGAATCACAGTGCCATTGCAAGGAAATGGAAGTTTGGCCCTGAGCGCGTTGTGGAGGCAGTGGCTTCTTACTCAACGTCTGTCTGTTATGTCTGTCACATTTTCAGAAACTGAAAGCAGAGAGTCACATGCTGCCTACTCAAACTCAGCTAAGCTGCTGCTCCGTTCGTAAGGAGTCATTTGGTTCTAATTAGCAGAACCTTTTGGGTGAGTGTGTAGAATCAGTTGAATGTCTCCTCTGGTTATGTGGAGTCAGATTTTCTCTGGTTACTCTGTGAAAGTCTTTTTTTTTTTTTTTTTTTTTTTTTCCTCTGAGTTCTAGAGTACAGGTTTATTTATAAAGCAGCTTTTGCCGCTGGTTTCTTATCCAGCCCCAGCTAGATAGGTTTAGCTTTTTAAGCAAATTGTATTTGGCAGAGGTTGGCTGGAAGGCATCAGCTCAAATGTGATGTAACTTTTATTTTAGAATGAAGCCAAAGAATTGCTCAGTATCTTAATGTTAAGAAACAGGAGATGAAAGGCCTTAATAAGAGTAAAGTACAAAATTGTGGTGAAAGGTACAACTGCATGCCAACTTAAGTGATCAGAAAGAAATATAGAAAGTCTTCTAGTTTTTCCAAGCAATGATGGACTAATTATCCTCCAGTTGTCAATAATTCTGGGTGAACAAAGGGATCTAAGCAGGAGCTGAAAATTGGAAATAGTCCAGAATGAGGGAAGTGCACATCAGTAATGAGCCTCCCTGCCCTAAAGTCTGACTGCTGTGGAGAAAAATTGTTAGCTTCAGGCACTGTGTTCCCAACACAGTAGTAAAAGTAATGATGTCAGGTAGCTCCTTAACTTCAGAACGTCTCCAGTGATCAAATTATTCACTTTAAATCATGGTAGTTACTTGTGAGAATGAACTTGGAGTGCTTTGAACTCAGTAGTTCAGGGACAGTTGATTTGGACTGAAATGTGAATGCTCTGAGTTGGACTCTGACTGCAGTTGTGAGAGTTCCCTGGAATGGTCCTCTTCCACCTTGGCTGTCCAACCTTTCCAGGCACAGATATCCACCTGAGATTTGCTCCTGACACTTCACATCCTGCCCCTTACTCACTACCACTGTATTGTCTCACTCTGACAAAGTGAAGTCCTGGTTTTGTTTTGGGTGAGGGTTTCCAAAACTTGAGCAAAAACTGTATTTGCAAAGAGACACTGAATGGGGTTTTGATGGTGGAACAGCAGGTAAAGGCTCTTGGAGAGCTGAGTTCTCAGTCAGGTAATAGTGGATTTAACTCCATTCACCACAACTCTTTGGGCCCAGCCATCCAGACAGTTTTGTACCCAGCGAAGAGTGCTCCTTTCCAAGCCATGGACAGCCAGTCTCTCTGGGAGATTGTCAAAAGGCTTTGCTAAGGTCCAGGCAAACAACATCCACAGCCTTTCCCTCATCCACTCAGCAGTCACCTTGTCATAGAAGGAGGTCCGGTCAGTCAAGCAGCACCTGCCTTTCACAAACCCATGCTGACTGGGCCTGATGACCTGGTTGTCCTGTACGTGCCATGTGATAGCACTCAAGATGATCTGCCCTATAACCTTCCCTGGCACCAAGATCAGGCTGACAGGCTTGTACTTCTGCGGATCTTCCTTCCAGCCCTTGTTGCAGATGGGCGTCGCATTTGCTAGCCTGCTAACCGTTTGCCTCAGGGTGGTTTTTTTAGGTGTTGTTGACTTTGTGCATACAATCGTATACTCTTCATCATCAGTATTGCGTTGTTAGATTTTTCTTTTTCATGGTAGGAAAGACCCATGTCCTAAATGGCAGCAGAAAAAAAACCAACCTTTTTCTTTGCTTGATGAGGAAAGTTTGAAGTTCTGTGACCTTAGGTCTTCAGTTAAGTGATAAGAGTGGGAGAGTTGTTGACTGCTGATTCAGCCATCCTCAACTGTCCCCTTATCTCCAAAGTAATCTGACCAACTTAACCACAGGACCAGACTGAGATGCAAAATTTCATCCCTCAGTTGGTGAGTAACAGGGAGAAGGGAAGACGCGCTGGATGATTTAGCATGGACAGAAATCAGATGACATGTAATTTTAATTAGGATAGGTGTACAAATTATTATTCATGTTAGGTTATCATGGCTTAAGATTTACACAAACTATTATTTGGATAACGGAAAAATGGGGAAAATCAAACTTGATCCAAAAGATTCAGGTAATGCCAACATCTTTGTGGTGATGTTCTCCTAATAAACTTTTCCAGCTGTGAAGGCTTTTTGCCAATATTGAGCCAACCTCAGTGATGTGCTTTTCTTCTGCATAACCTACACAGAGAGCTGAGAGCAAGAGTATGGGCTGACAGCTCCAAAGTGACTTCAACCTTGGCAACAGCACACTCCCCTTGGCTTCCATGGGAGTAGACTGGAAAATTGAGAGAGTTGATGACTGACATTTAAGTTATCTAGATACTTATCTTTTGCACTAGGAGTCGTTGACTATGGCCTTTTTTCTAAGGAGAAGCTGGGAGATTTATGAACTGATCAATGGATGTTGAATGAGGTGAGCTGATGGCATCTCTGTGTTCACATGTGTATTCCTTAATCAGGTCAAGTCACTCTGAGCCGGGAGCTGAGCCTGTGTTTGGGATTGGTTTAACATTTGGACTGTTGCTTTAACTAGCAGGAATTCTGTTGTACTGTTCCCATTCCCGATGGAGATTGGGCTAAATCCAGGAATTAATTTTTATCTTAACAATGCTTCAAAAGAAACTCTTTTTTTTTTCTGAGAAATGTAGTCTAGAAAGATTTTTATCTCTTGAAGAGGAGTTGAAGAGAATTATTTTATTTATTCATCCCACTTGTCTGCTCACTGCTTTCTCAGTTACATAGATTATGGATTAGTCTCTGAGAATATTGTCATATCTAAAGAGGAAGAGAAAGTTTTAGAAAACCATTTCTCTGAATTCCCCAGGAGTGTGCAGCTCTGTTGCTGCTTCTGATGCCGCTTTGTAGAGTTCCAGTGCCCGTGAGTTTATGATAAGAAAGAAATATCTGAAATGCAGTTACCCTATACATGAACTTCTCTTTATGCTGATAGTGCTGCAGTTACAGAATTTTTTTTGTGTTTTCCACAGAAATTCTGTTATCCTCAGAGTCTGGAGCAGGTTACATTAGTCTGTGGACAGTGTAACTGCAGGAATCTCTGCCTGCAAGAAAACCGTTAATTATGTTTAAACTGATTCTGTGACAAATGCCGGAGATGACAGGGTTTCTTTTCTGTTTCCTGCTCCACTCCAGAGAAGACTCTCTTAAGATGAGGCTATTGACTACCCATTTTTTCTCATTAAAAATACATTTTTGGGTTTTATTGAACAGTGTGCGGTTTTCTAAGTTGAGGATATTACCTTAGAAATTTGTTAGCTGAACAAAGTGTCTCGTCTGTTATATGTCAATTAAATCCACCTTGCTGCTTTTTTGTTTGTTTGCTTATAGGTGTATTTACTTTTAAATAAGCATTGAAAATGCTATAATTAGAGACTTCAGGAATGTTGTATTTCATGATTCAGTGAAGAATCTTGCTGTGAATCCACTGGTTTCATGTGCAGTCGTGCCATCACATTGGCATCTTTCCTCTTGTCTTTTTTGTGTGGTCTTCACCCAGGTAGTATCTGAGTTGCAAAATCTTTACTCTTGCATCCATAAGGAGACCCTTGGGCATCACAGATTGCTTTTGCCTGGATACCTCTGTCACTGTTGCCCAGGACAGCCCCACGAGGGGACCCTGAAGCCAGCCAGGCACCGTGGGACTCACCTGGGGACTCCACTCTCTGCTGCTCCGCATAAAGCAAAGTGCCCTGGTCTGAAGAGCTGACCCCAGTTGTTGTGTAAATATTTCTATTGAGAGATAAGGGTCGATTTTGCCTTTTGTACCAATAACCAAGTTCTTGTAGGACAGTTTAATTTAGGCCACACTTAAGGATTTGAGCAGGAGCCAGGTCCTGCCTGTAGTGGCGGAGCAGATAACCTCATCCTTCATATCCTGCGCAGCCTGTCTTCCTTGTTGTGAGGGATGCGGCACAAGCTAAATTCTGTATGTTGAAGTGTCAAACTGAGCTATCGAAAACATAATTTAGAACGTAGGTGGGCATTTTTTTCATCTATGTTTTTTTATATTTGTCAAGTTGAAACATTCCAATTTTGCCTTGAAAGTTTGTTGTACTGAAAATGTTGTTTGGCTTCTAATCGTAGCAGCTAGATGTTAGGTAGAAGCAATATATTTTTATTTCTTAAATAGCCCCAAATAATTGCTGTTTTAGGTTATCTAAAAGTGTGCTCTGTGTTCCCAAGATGAAGGAGGAATTATTTTTTCTTGAGAGATGCACCTACGGGAAAAATTGCCTTTCACCTGTGCTTGTGTGCCGTGATTGTAAAAGCAGCCCTTAGGAGAGAGCTCTTTCAGGTTTCTGTGAGCCCTTGGGGAGTCATGGTGTGGGGGGGGATCACTGCTGGAAGGTGTGTTTGTGACGTGCAGTGCTTCCAGCTAGCTGAACGTTTACTGCTGTTCTGTTTCATTAACGCAGGGCTGCCGTTTGTCTTTCAAATATGCACTTCATTGTGCAAAGCCATTTGGATAGAGACAGGCTGATTTAAAATTATTCCAAGACAAATGTGAATGAGAAACCTTCTAAGTTTTGTATATGAAAGTTTGATGACCTCACATGAGCGTTGCGTTTTTGTCAACAAGCATTACAGAGTAAGGTAATTTTGTAATACTAAATATTGGATGTTAAAAATATAGCTAAAGTATGTGTGTACTGAAGATGCTGAAATGTATGATCTTGTGAGGGTGGAGTGCAGCTCTCTCTATATAGCACTGGATTTTGTAGGCTTAGAATTCCCAGTAGCATTTGGCTGCCTAAATCTTTTCAATACCCCAGCCATAAATATCTCAGTTTCTTCCCCCCCTCCCCCACATAACCCTTAACTGTGTTAATGTAAGTCAAGTAAAGCTTAGTGGAAACATAAAAATGGATCAAAGTTACAACACCGAGTAAGCAGTACCTTCAAAAGTTTTTGGATTTGAATTTCAATACCAGGTCACGCATGGGTGGAGTTACAGAGAATTTGTTGCTGTCATGAGGTCTGGGGGTTGAGGTGGTGGCTAAGATAGGACCAGTTGTATTGAATCCAAAGGCTACTCCTGCTGGGACCCAGAAGGCAGGAGCTCCGCATCCCTTCTCCAACAAAAGCGAAGTGTTGAAACTACAGTTCCAAATTGTGTCAGGATGGAAGTTAGAGGTTGTGGTATTTGTGATTGCCACAAGCAGCTGTTAGCTTTGGTCACCCTGCCCTTAAAGCAGAATTGCAGCTTGCTGTGTGTGGGACAGTAACTCCGGCATTGTGCACAGATTCCATGGATACCAGAGTAGATGGAGAGTGAACAGCCAAAAGCAACCTCTGCTTTGTCAGAAAAATCAAGGGGGGACATTTCTGTGTTTCTGAATTATAATGATACAGGAGGAATTTATTTTTTTCTTACCAGGGTTGGAGAAAATATTAAATTGCAAGACTTACATGCATTTGTGGCTGAGTGCAGCAAGAATCAAATGAGACAGAGAGAGTGCCTTGTGAGGAGCATCCATAAGTACTCATTTGATTCCTTTTTATTCCTTCACACTCATTCCTCATTTTCGTTCCCTGTTTGATATTCTTCTGTCAGTGGCACCTGATCCTGGTTGCTCTTTGCAGCGGGGCTGTGCTTGCTGTGGGTTCAGATCCCATCACTGGCCCCACACTGGCTGGTCTGCTGAGGGTCCTGGAGGTGGGGTGCTCTGGAAACACTGAGGAGGGATTGAGAGCACCCCAGGCAGGCTCCGTGGCCCCTCAGAGAGCTTGTACCTCCTTGCCAGTTGGTGAAATAGGGTTTGTTTCTTGCCCAGGAAACAAATGAAGAGCCATTAACTGCCATCCATCTATTTTCACTAAGATTATAAATGTAAGTAGTTAAACTGCAGGTTGATGGTGATCATTTGTTAACGTGGCAGGGTGAGAAACCAGCCTCTTAAATCAGGCATCTTAATGTTTTAGGCAGTGAGAACTTTTCTAAACTGTTACATTTTTCATACGGACTTCTTTTGTCTTTTTCCAGACTCATTTTTTAATTTGAGTTGGGTTTGTCTTTAGAAAAGGTACAGTGAAG
This sequence comes from Syrrhaptes paradoxus, assembly GCA_013400615.1. Taxonomy (NCBI): domain Eukaryota; kingdom Metazoa; phylum Chordata; class Aves; order Pterocliformes; family Pteroclidae; genus Syrrhaptes; species Syrrhaptes paradoxus. The sequence continues at coordinate 71,372 of VZTO01011368.1, read as the reverse complement.
AACAAAAGATTTCAAAGATGTTGTGGGGGTCCTAAGTCAGCTTTGGTTCTCAGTGGGAGGTTTGGCGTTCTGCTTGGTCAGGGCAAGTTGCTGTATTAGGGGTCTTCTATATTACAGCTAGGAGCTGAGAGATGGTTAAAAATAACATCAACTTGTTCAGAAATTGGTTTTCAGAGGTGACATTTTTGCAAGAAAATCTTAGTTTTCTTTTAATTTCATGATGAAATTTCAAAATGAAGCTTTTCCCTGAAAGTTCTATTTAGAAATCATAGAAACCCAACAGTTTTCTTTGTTGTTGTTGTTTTTTTCCCCTTCCTAATTTCAAACAGCTGCCTCCTTCCATTGCTGCCCAGCAGGAAAAAACTGTTCAGAAAGAGGGCAGTGGAAATGAATCACTTTGTCTCACAATTTGACAGCCCTGTCCTTTTCCCATTTCCTCTTTTTAGGAAAACAGGCGAAGGGTATTAAAATAATCAAGCAGGAGCTGGATTTTCCTGCGTCCTGGTTTTGATAAATTTGTCAGGGATGGGGGATTCTGTACAGCTCAGTGCTGCAAAACACCCTCTGTGCGATAATAGACCTTGGAGGAATTTAAGTGATAGTTGCAGTCCAGTTAGATTATGCCTTGCCACGACGGCAGGTCGTTCTCATATTTTATCATTTCAGCACCCGGATATCGTGTCTGAACCTTGAAGAGTTTATGAGTGTTGCAAATAGAACTGTTGACATAGATAACTGTTACAAAACCTACGTACCTGCAATATTTAGAGGACCAGAACAACAGTTTTCAATTTTATTTGGTTTTCACCTTTCCTAAAGAATTTCCAGCAGAAGATCAGTATCAAGGATTTAACTCTCTTGTTGGTAGGTGGTTACTTTGCAGATTTGAGCACTGCAGTGATTTCTGTAAACCAAGGATGTTGAAGTGGAGCAGTGCTGTGCTAAGATGCTAAACTGCCCGTGCTTCCAGGTAGTGTGTCAGGGATTTTATCTGTTCTGCTCTTCCTACTGGACCTATTTTGCTATATTTGCAGAGCCCTGTGTTGTGGTTGCGTTGTGCATATGGGTAGGCATATGCCATGCGATGATTCTCTCGGGGGTGTTAGTCTATGTAATACAAAGCCTTTTTGTCACTAGACCAGTCTGGCGTGGCTCGTCTCTGAGCAACCACAGGATAACTCGAGGGATCTGACACAATTAGTGCTGAAAACAGTGAATCAGTTTAAATACTGATGTTTTGGAAAGGCTCTCGTACTTGATATAGAATTTAAAATCAGTGGTTCTTTGAACATTAATGTGGATTTACAGCTCTTGTACTTGGTAAGAGAGCTTGACCTAGTAATGCACAGGTAAAAATTCAATCGCAGTGAAAGTACGTAGTGAAGATCAAGTCAAGGCAAATGAAGCAGATCGCTGAATTGATGAGGAATACAGTTATTGGATAAAATTCTACAGTACATACCAACTCCATATGCTGTCTTAGTAATGCTATAATTAAGCCAAAGAGTCATGTCAAACTGGCCTTTTCCATCTGCTCTGTGATCTGCTCAGGGAGCAATTTGGAGAGAATGACAGCTGACCTCAAAACCGATGCGTTTGGTTAATGTACGTTCCACCAGAGCTCATGCTCAAACAGAGCTCATCCGCTTTCGTATACGGGTATGAATTGTGCTTCCTTTAATTGGAAAAAGCAAAATTGAGCTTGCTGTGAAGCAGGCTTGCTCGAAATTTTTGTTTCAGTAAATGCCTCTTGGTATTAGCTGAGCTGTTTGATGGCTCATAAAAATATTCTTCCATTTTATTTGCAGCTATGTATACTGCAGTGTGATGGCACAAGTTTAAAATAGCACTATTGGGTTTTTCTGTTTGGTTTTTATAGCTTTTGCCAAAACAAACCTGTTAATAATAAAGTCTCAAAAGTTCAGTATACATAATTGACACGTGAGACACGTGAAACTCAGCCCGTATTTACAATACTAATTGATTTCATTTATTTTGCATCCCCTGTGAATTTCTCACTGCCAGTCTTGCCATTATCTTAATGTTGTTGTTTCCAATAACACTCAGAAAAGTCATTTTAAAGGCAGGGGGTCTTTCAGCACAGATGCATCAGGTGTAAAGCTTCCTTTCCTTGGAGGTGTCAAATTGGCTAAAGGAAACCCCCTGGAACAGTACAGCTTAAAATCCAGGGTCTGTCCATCTGTTTGTATCCGTGTTACCTTGTGAAAATCTGCTTAATGCTCGCTCCCACGAGTGTCTGTATGCAGATAATGTGGGTGTGTTATTTTGTTGTGACAGGGAAGTGTGAAAAATGTTAATGCTGGAATCAGTGCGGAATCTGGAAGGTCATCATTGCTCCTACAGAAGGATAGCAGGAACTGCTTGCCAGTGTCAAGCTGCGGTTAGAGCTTCTGGTGAGGAAAAAATAGTTCATAGAATCACAGAATGGTTTGGGTTGGAAGGGACCTTCAAGGTCATCGAGTTCCAACCCCATGCCATGGGCAGGGACACCTCCCCCTAGCCCAGGTTGCCCAAAGCCTCATCCAGCCTGGCCTTGAACCCCTCCAGGGATGGGGCATCCACAGCTTCTCTGGGCAGCCTGTTCCATTTGCACAGTCAGACTGCTGGGAACCTCAAAGCCCACCCTGTGGGTTAAAGCGAGAGGCAAACATCTGATCTTTGGAGACCTTTAGATCCACGTCTGGACTTCGTATGTGGCAATGCTGCTGTGCCTCGAGCTGACTGGAATTTGCAGGGCTTCCCACAAGCTGCTTGCCCTCCAATTCTTCAGAGCTAGAGGCATCCCCCTTACCAATGTGGATCTTGCTCTGGAGTTAGCGACTGGCTCCAATTTCTGCCTTCCCAACTCTTACTTCTTGGCAGTCAGTAAAGGCTGATCAAGATAGACAAACCTAATGTGACTTCTCTTATGTACTTTCTGCTGGCTTGGAACAAAAAAAGTAGTGGTTAAAAACTTAATTTCTGACTCTGTTTGATGAACGNTTCTCTTATGTACTTTCTGCTGGCCTGGAATAAGAAAAGTAGTGGTTAAAAACTTTGAAGGAAAAATCTTAATTTTGGACTCTGTTTGATGAACAGCGTAAAAATATCAATGTGGTCTCGGTTAATTGTGTATTGCCTGTCTGGCTGCAGGGTTCTGCCTCTGTGTCCTGGTAAGTGGCCGTTCTTTGAGAAACAAGCTCTGAGTCATCCACAGATTTTTAGCACCTGCCTTGCTTCAAAGTCATCTTTAAAACAGAAGTCGAGTCTTTAATCTGAGCCTTCCAGAACTGTCCTTCCTGTCCCTGCTGCTTTTTTGCATTTCCTTGGCTTTGCCGTTTGCGCTGTCACCCAGATGCAGTGATTTTGCTGGACAGGAGGGCAGCTGGCTGCAGGGCTGGTGGCCTAGGACAGCTGTGGTGACTCGTGCTGTTCCCTGCCTGCTGCTGCTGGTGGCATCTCAGAGAGGAATCTTTCCAAAGTCTTCAGCAGCTCAGCATTGGATGTTTGAAGTCACTGCACACTGCGGCTTTTACCAAGGGCTTTGTTCAAGCTGAAAGTAGTTCCAAGGTGAAATTCAGGCAGTGAAATCTGAATGAAGCATGGTCACTTTTTTTCTTCTTTTTTAACTTCTGATGTGATTTATTGGACAAAACTGTGTTTGGGAAATATTTTTCACTTGTGTTCTCTCTGTTTTTCCTGCCCCCTCTTCTGAAAGGTGAACAAGCAGATGTGACCTGCTGTATCCCAAGGGGTCTGTGCTCTCCCTGGTGCACAGCAGGGACCTTCTCTTTAGCCCAAATGGTCTTACTCTTGCAGAAGTGACAGATTCTTTGTGTGTAAGCAAGTGGTACCTCAGAAGTTGGGACAATTAGGAGACAGTAAGTAGGGACCGGCAAGAAAGTCAGAATTCGGAGAGCAGAACCTCCTGGCATGTTCCCATTTTTAATACAGAATGGGCTCCTCCTCTCTGCTTGCCTGCGTGCCGGGCATCGCGGGCTCGAGGGAGGCCGGAGGTGTGGTGGTCCTGCAGCGGCTGAGCGATGGGCAGAGCGCGGTGTGTGCTTGACGCTGCCTTGTGTTGTGTGTTGAGAGAGGAAAGGCGCTTTACCCCACTTGTAATTCCTTGCGGAGCTGTGGTGTCAGAGCAGCTAGTGTAACGTTTTATCGTAACACATTTCCCATCTCCGCTCTTGGAAAAGCCGTCTTGTGCCTCACAGTGGAAACCACATTAGCGGTGTCATCGGTAATGTGCTGCACCTTTTAAGTAACTATGGATGAAGGGGTGTGAGTGGGAGTGAACAGAAGCACATGCCTGGGATGACCTGCAGAGGATTTTGGGGGGAGGCTGCAGGTCTGGGAGGTCGCGGGCTGGCCGTGGCCGGGCAGCAGGCAGTGCCTCGGTGCAGGGTCCAGTTGCTTTGCTTCAGCATTGATGAGGAAAGGGAAGGGATAAGTGTCTCAGCTTCGGGTGGACGTTACAGAGCTTTTAATTCACAGTCTGTTCATTACACTGCGGTGGAGCTTTGTCTGTCTGGGGCGGCAGATTTGCACTGAAGAGTGTTGTTGGGGGTATTACGCAACGGTCTGTTATTTCAATGAAGTATTAAATAAGATTGTTTCCACATCAGGAAATAAGGACGTGACCTGCCACAAAGCCTTAGTTAAACTTTCAAACATGCCTGAACCTACTGACCTTCGAGACACAGTACAAGGCTCCTCTTTTCTTTTTCCTTCAGACCTTGTCCAGATGGGATGGCTGGAGGCATCGTATCAGTGCACGGGGGAGGGCCTCTTGATGCTGTCACCATCATTTAAATATTGATCAGAGCACACAGAGGGACCGTGTGATGGCTGCTGTGGGAGGTTAGCGAGCAGAGTCCCCATAGGCTGTTCTTTGCTTCGGCGAGCAGAAGGAGCCCACGTAACCACTGGCTCTCACGGGTCAGTGCCGCCACGCAACACCAGCCTGGCCTGGTGCTCGAGCTGTGAATCATCAAACCCACCCGAGGAGATTGCTCTGCATCTGGGGAGGGGGAGCCTCAGCCTTCCCACTTGCTCAGTGGGGCCCGTGCTGCTGGGGTACGTGGGGACATGGTGCCTTGGCAGCAGTCCTGGGCTCTGCTCTTTGTAAGCTCAGCATGAGCATCTTGAGCTGCAGCAGGTTTAACAGCTTGCGGTGCGGGTCTGAAACACAGGTGTGCGGTCTGGTGCTCTCCTGTGAGGCTCAGTGTCTGTGTGTGTCCCTGGAGACTGCTCCTTCTCTCGGGACGCTGCTGGGGGCATGCATCCTCCCTGCTGCCATACTGCCGGGGCCGTGCAGTGGGAGCTGGGCGGCTCAGCCAAGAGGCAGCACACATTTGTAGTAGCAATGCTGCTCTGATATCCTTCTGAGTGCCCTCCTACTCGTACCTGCACCCCACTGCTGGAAAGAGGACAATTAAAGCGAGGGTTGTCTGCACTGAGTGTTTGCCAGCACCAGTCCTCTGAAGTGCCTTTGGGGAGACTCTGTCTTCCCGAGGAGGATTTTTGCCCACGGGGTGCCCTGCTGGGGAGGTGGGCACAGAGGCACTCTGCCATGTGGGGTTCACTGTCTGCACACCTCGGAGGTTCACCTTGCCCCCAGACCTGTTGCAGAGGAACTTGCCCAGGGCCCCCTGCCCCTCAGCTGCCCGTCCAGGGAAGGAATCATCTCCCAGTCGCTGTTCGTAGGTACTTCTTGCAGGAGTTAAATAAAGATGTGGGAAAAGTAGGAGTAAGAGTAAAGATCTTGCCGGTTACGTAGTATTCTGAAATCTGATTTTTGTGTGTCCCTTTCACTGGCTCCTGGCACTGCATGACTGCTGTCATATATTTTAACTGAACCAAGGTGAAAAGGTAATTAAGCTTTAATCAGGGTCATGAATCACTTCAGGTATACATTTCCTTTTAAAAAGTGATTTTTTTTTTTTTTAAAGACTCATTTTTTTCCTTGCCTGCTCTGAAGTTCAGGCGAGGGCAGCGCAGGTCAGAGGAGAAGTGGTGGGGGGCTGTGGGGAACCCTCAGGGCACGGCCAGGAGCCGCTGACAGCTGAGACAAACCATCGCTTCACTGTCGCTGGTGCTGCAGTCTGTAAGGGTAGTGAGAGCAATTGGTGATTCTTATTAGGTTTCCTCCTGCTCTGAAATTGAAGGAAAGTTTTGCAAATAGCGTGCTGTGAAATGCAAAGACCTGGCTTGCAACCCTCGTACTCCACCATGATAAGTGTGGAGATACAGGAGCCTCTTTGGAAGAAGCCACCCATTCAGTGTGGCCACAAGTTAAGTTTTTGGCAGCCTTTACCCTGAACCATAAGCTTGGACTCTGTGGGATCTGTGAACAGTTGTCTGGAGTCCTGCAAAGTGTCCCAGCTCTGTGGAAGGTTTGTACCACAGCTGGCTCACCCACCAGGTGCGTGAAGGGTCTTTTATAGCACTTATGGAAAAACTTCACCTTTTTGAGCTATAAGTTCATGGATACAACACCCTGCAGGGGCAGGTGGAATGCAGTTACTATTTTTTTTGAGGGACAAACAGTGATGCTTGGCCTTTGATGTGATTTGGGGATGAAAGCTTTAAAATACAAATGAAAAAACATAAAATGAAGAAATTGGCCAAATAAGTAAGTTTCTTCTTTCTTCATGAACTGACAGCCTGGAGATTTTAGGGCTTTGTCTGTTCAGAGAATAAAAGCAAGTGCCACAGTCGCCTTAATGAGCATCACTCTCAGCGTGGTGTGGCCATATGGCACTAAACGTCCCTTGCTGGCTCGCGCGTGGGTGCCAGCACCGTGGGCTCTGCATGGGCTGGCTCGTCCTCAGAGCTGCACTGCAGCCCACAGCACAGTGTCTCTTCTGGTGATGGTGTTACGGACATCTGTCCACTGCAGAATGGTTTGGGGCCGTGTATTTGAGTCACATCGCTTCCCCATGCAGTCCTCCTCTCCTTAGAAACAGAAACGCTCGAGATCTCCTTGCTGAGCTGTTGGGGCAGGTGTGGTGCAAGTTCAGAAAGGCAGCACCAGGTCTTTCCAGGGACAAAATAATGTTATTTTGTGGGCAATCAGGAAGAGGCTTTTATAAGTGAAGAGGAAGACTAAATTCAGAAATCACAATATCTGTTAAGGAAATCAAATAGATAAATGAAGCAGAGGCAGTTACCTATTGCTGCTTGTTTGTGGTTTTGTTTTTTTTTTTTAAATGGTGTGCTTTAAGTCCTCAGCCAACCCCTCTAATCTAAATGCCTCTCTCTCCATGTGTATTTTAACAATAGTTAGAAATAGGCCGACTCCTGTAGCCAGTTGTCTCCAGAAGTAGACTGGGGCGTTGGAAGTTCAGCTGGAATATTTGTGTTCATAGATTGAAGAGGAAAAACTGGTGAGGAAAAAGTAGGGAGCTAAGATGGAAAAAAAAACCAAATCCCACAACCCAACCCTTTAAGGGATCATGGCAAGTGTGTCCCATAGCAAACCCACAACATCAGGGAGCTGGAGGTGGTGTGGTGGGACGCTGACAGGGAGAGGTGCCCCGGGAGAGGTGCCGGGCACACACAGCTCCTCTGAGGAGGGCTCAGATCTGTTTTCAGATCCCGTCACTGCCATTACCTGTCCCAGAACCTGCCTGGACAGTGTCTTTTTTAAAGTCAACTGTGTATGAAAATGTTTTCTTTCCTCGGAGCTTCAATATTTGTTTTCTTTAGGAAACAGGGATAAAGATTACGTCCTTTTACCTACTTTTCTTATCAAGCTTGTATATTCCTGGGGATAAGCCTATTTTTATCTGTTTGATAAACATCTAGGCATGCCCTGTGATTTTTATTCAGCATGCTAAGTGGTGAGTGTGCATAATAATCACACAGAGGAGATGACCTAGTGCTGCGTGGCTAAATCTTAGCGGCTGTAGAAGTACCAGTTTACCTGCATGCTCAAATTGCAGAATTGAGGCTTTCTGAAAACTCTTGTGCTTTGTAAAAATGCTGGTTAGGAAAGGATGGCTAATTTGTTCCCTTTCTAAACATGGTTCCACTGCCACAGCAAGATGTTATTTCTTAATTGCCAGAGTTCCCCAAAACCTCCCCTTTTCATCTTTGTTCAGGTTTCTAAGCTAAGACTAGGAGTAAGAGGTGCAGCTGCTCTGTGTGCTCAAGTGACTGCTGGGGTGTATTTGGTATGAAGGCACGGAGACCTTGCATGTGTAGAAATGAACTTCCCCCCAAATGTGTTTTTTGCCTTTTTTTTTTTTTTTTTTTTTTTTTTTTAGCCTACTAGTTTACTAATATAACACCAGTTTTTAATAAACCAACATGGTGTCAACAAGGCTATTGGCCAGATGGCACATTTAGTCAGGTTTAAAGTGCAGGTGTACTCTATGTAAGTAATAATTGACAATAAATTAGTACAATAAAAGTAATACATACTCACTTGGCCAAATATTAGAGGTTGGGAGGGAAGTACTATAGTTCATTGCTAATGGCTTGAAAGTACAGAGAAGCAGATGGAAAATGTCATATTAGCATAGTTGTTTTGCAAGTGTTAGTGTTAACAAAGCTCTTTTGATGAAGTCTGTACTAGATCGTTTTTTCTAACTAAAGAAAACCAGAGTTCAGACTACATCTCTAATGGCCAAGGGATTGTGTTAGCGTATTGATCTTGCCTCTGCATGGTGAGCAGACTTTGTCTCCTCAAGAAGGCCGACCTAAGAGAGCCTTTACCGTTTGGGGGGGATGTAAGACCAGAGAGAGCCTGGCCTTGGCAAAGCTGGAAGAAATTATCTTCAGATACAGTTTGTAGGAGGTTGTCTTTCATTTTCAGGGTGAGGTGCTTGGTCTCACCTGACTATGAAACTTTTCTCAAAACTCAAGAGAGACTTGTTAAGGTTACAGACATAATGAATGGTTGAATGATTCGGCCACCTCCTTGTGAACACCATCTTTTCCATCCCCAAGGAAATACCATCTCTCTTGTACATCATTCCACTAGGGAAGCTTGGGTGTGTATGGCCAGAATATTTTTAGTTGTTGTCTCCCTTCAGCAAAAGTGGTGATCGTCCTGCAGGCGGAAAGGAAAGGGCAAGTTGCTTGTTGGAATTCCCACTGGAATGTTTAAAACAGAGCAAACACTCCTCTGAAGGCTCTTGGGAAGGAAGGCAAACTTTAAATGTCCAAGTTTTGAAGTTTTTACTGGTGTAAAGAGTGTATATGAACCTAGTTAAACTCTGTGGGTTAAAGCAATGAAAAAACCCAACCTGTAGGAGACACAAGGGGGGGAAAAAAACAAAA
>VZTO01011368.1:0-61577 GCA_013400615.1 Syrrhaptes paradoxus | reverse complement strand
TGCAGTTCCATTTTTTTTTGGTCATGCCTTAGGGAATGCCACAGTTAAAAACAAACCCAATGCTCACGATTATTAATTTACTTTATAATTAAAGAAGAACAAAGTACAAACCCAACCTAGTGTACTTCAATTACAATTTCCTTCTCTCCACCAAAAGTTTTTCCCAAAGATTATGTGTTTGGGAGTTGGCTTACTTCTGGGAGCCCTTCTTTTAATGCATGAAGCCTGAAGCACATCCCTTTCGCAATGAGTAGAAATTCCCATCTTAGAGCACCTTGGGCTAGATCTATGTTAGCCCATAATTTAGTGTAGCAAGAACAGATCATTAGAACAAAGGATTTGAGGCAAAAATGTCCACGTCAAAATGGTATGTGGTTTGGGGGGGAGGGTGCTTCAAACCAGGTTGAATCCTGCATTGCAAAACCAGTGCTCTACTGGGATTGTGGTCCTTGTTGGTTCTGTATGGGGGGCCCTTACATGTTCTTTATTATCTTGGCATACACAGTCTTAGCTTGAGACGTATGAATGTGTTGCTTGCTTTATTGAGAGAACTGTAGTTACCTTCCTGGCTTTGCTGTACGTGGGGGGAATTTAATCTTCAGAGTTTGTGAGGAGTTACACGCTGCCTTTTGTCGTCAGTGCTACGTGAAGGTCAGTCTGCCCATATGTAGCACTGTGACAGCCCTTTGAGGAGTTTCTAAGCAGCTCTATGGCTTTAGCAGAGAATCTGAGTAGATACCTACCAGGGTGGGAGCTGTTCGAAACTTGTTTGGTGGACCTTGGACTTTGTGTGTTCTCTTAGCAGTTCTCAGAGGAGTAACCGGGTTTGGTAAGCTGATGAAATGTAACCAGGTGCACCCTGTGCACGGTCACCGGTGTTCCATATTTAAATGTCATAGCATCACAGTATTATATTCCTGAACTGTACTGATATGATGAGGTATCTTGCAATTGTATACAATTGTGTTTGGATGAAAATACATGAAAACCGTCAGCTTGACAAATTTCCTCCCCATCTAAGGAATTTACAAANTTTAATAAAGAATAAAGGGAAACAGTTTCCATTTCCATTTTACAGATGAAGAGTAGATTATAAGCCGCACAGTTGTGTAGGTGTTTAACTCTTATAGGGAATGGATACTTAATTATCTTTGATGGGCCTTAGAAACTGTAATTTCTTTACTACTGTAAACAATTCACCCAAAACTGTGATTAAAGGCTTAAGGAATGTGTAGTTAACTCATAAAAATATGTACATAAATTTTGCTGATTCATTGCACTGTAAAGCACAGCCTTATTTATTATTATAAATGAATCTCTAATGTAACTCATGCAAAGTCTAAATGAGTGCCATTCTTTTTCATTAGGTAGCTCTTTAAAATCGATAATGTTTTCTTTAAGGGAGAGCTTTTGCTGTTACTAATTTAAATCTCATTAACTTTTGCCTTTTTTTTTTTCTAAAGGTTCAATTGGAGCTACATTTTTCATTTCGATTTGAAGCTGCAGGCTATGTGTAATTCTATTTAAAAACCCAAGGTGGGCAGGAATAATGTTGGGCTAACAGTAATTTAGAGAACCAAAAATTCAGAGTATTGTGCGTGCAGCCTACACTTGTCATTTAGAAGTAAACACTCTTCCCAGCACAAAGTTGGGACATACATGGGTGTTTGAGAAGTCCTTTCCTAATTAATGCAGAGTTTGCAAAACCAAATTGAAAGTCACTTTTTTCCTGCGCTGTGTTCTTTTGATTTATGTACAAGTATGTTCAGTGAAAATTTGTGGAAGTTCTTGAGACTCAGGGTTGTAACCCCCATCCCCTCTCTCCACGCCTGTATGTCTCTTGGTTTGCTTCTAGTGGGATGCTGCGGTCATTTCTCCCATCCTTCCAGTGTGTTATCTGTGCTCTGTAGAGTGCCAAGACTATTTTTTGAATATATGCCAATAGAAGCAAAGGGATGCAGGGTCCTTTATGCCTGTTGAGTGGATTAATCTCTTCTAACAGGAGGCTACTACACAGAGTAGTCCAGTACCAACTGGGCTATTAGTGATGCTTTTTGTTTTCCAAAGTTTGTAGCTCATTAATGAGGTTGTATTTGTTTAATTTTTTCACTGAAGACACACTGATCAGTCCGAGGGTAGAAGAAAAAAAATCAATTTCTCATCATTTTGGATGACATACTTTTGAATATTTAGTATTAAACAATAGCAAAAAATTGCATTGTAAAGGTTTATGCAGCCCTGGGCAGTCTGGAGATTGAAAACTTAGCACAGCTTTTCAAAATAGTGGTTGGCTGGAAGGGTTCTGGCACCATATTATTCACTGCACATCAAAATTAACATGTTACAAGCAGTGGTAGGTAATTTCAGTTATGTAAAATCAGATTTAGATTTAGAGAGATTAAGGTGAGATTTGTAATAGTTTAGGAGAATTCTTAAAATTGACAACTTGACACAGCATGATTTCAGATTATGTGAAATCTGGCATGCGGATATTTTTATTTCTGTTTGCAAAGGTTCTGTTCAAAGTCATCATGATGAAAATATTTACAATGAAGACATAATAATGTCTTTAATATGCAAATAATTCTAATTGCATTTCGTACACTGTCAACCTCATGATGAAATATCATTTATTTCACAAGTGACACATGGAAAAACACATTTACATTTGATACTCTTATTTTAACAGAAAAACAACAGTAAGTGCCTTCATCTTTGAAAAACTTCTCTTTACCAGCAATTCTCTTAACATAGTTTGGTGATGTCTGCATCTCTTTATTTCTGATTCATCCCTCTAGTTCTAACACACTTTCTCTGTTTTACCCTCCTTCCCCTTTCACAAAGAGGGTGTGCTCTAGAGATGTGCTCCAAGAGTATCGGCGCCCGATGCTGGAGGGTGCAGAGGTGGTGTAGGGCGCACCGACCTCCATGGGAGCTGAATGCCAGCAGCACCTCTAAGGCTGGACCTTGCATCTTATGAAAACAAGACTGATTTGTTGCCATCAAATTCTGCTTCAACTTTGATGCAAGGTCAATTCAAAGTGCTTTTTTGTGTGCCCCAGGAAGATGTGTTATACTGTTGGAGATCTCTCACTTCCCTCCCCTCTGTAGCCCCAGATCCCTGCCCTGAGGCCATGTGCCTCCTGGCTGCTTTTTCCCCTCAGGCTGGGAACAGTCATTTTCCTTCAGATGCAGAGCTGGACAGATGACAGTTCTGACTGAAAAATCTGTCATTCTGAACTGAAAAAATGATAAAGTCAAAATAAGCATCCACTCACAATACTGTTTGCCAAAATTAATCCTTACCCCCATCCCCAGCTTCCCCACCGAGCACTATTTGCTGGATTCAGCTTGCACTTAGCAGGGGTCATGAGAGAAGGATTGGGGACTGAGGGGTGGGAGAGACCCAACCCTGAGCTGGACGCCAGGAGACCTCCCCAAGCCTGCCGAGAGGAGCGAGGACAGGGGGGACAGCAAGTGGGGGTGGGAGTCTCCAGGGCCTGGAGCAGTTGGAGCTCCTCAGACTCATTTCCATATGTTAAAACATGGTCTCCTAAGTGGAAAACATTGATTTTCTTTGGGGTGATCCCTACAGAAGCCAATGCAGGTGTAGCCACCTCAACGCTTTGTTGTATTAATAATTTTTAAATACTTGTCCTCAAGATGTTATGGCAGTCAATTTCCAAGGCTGGGAAAGTAGATGATGGCTTGGGGTTAGGTCAAGAAACTGGGAGTGAGCAAGAGCATGATAGAGAATGAGCAGTCTCCACACTGCTCACTGAATGGTGAGTAACCCGTCAGTACAAGTGAGGAGACATTAATTATAACAGTTACTCCAGTTACGTAATTTTTCTGGTTTATCAGTAGCTCAGGTGTGCGGAGCTGCCGGTGGTTGCAGTGCTGCAGGATGTTGCAATAGGCAGATTTGAGAGGATGTGTTTGTAAATGGTCAAGGTGTACCTGGACAAATGTGCAGCGCTGTGTACAGAGCCCAGTACTGCATTGCCACTTGCTGCTTTACCTCGAGAGACACGTCTGTAACACAGGTCTAGCGCTCGTAATGGTTCATTTTTCAATCATCCTTCATCTTTCTTACGTGTAATTAAAATAGCTTTCAATAAGGATAATTCTGTTGGTTTATTTTAGATAGAAGCAAAAGTCTTAAGAACAACTTTACTGTTTAAAAATATCTCATTTTGAAGGCACTTCATAATTCATCCGTTACAGACACATTTTAGTTAAATAACCCTCCAACAATTCTATTCGTGATTGTCCTATAAAAGCAAATATTATTTTGATCTGTGACTGTTCATTTTACTGAAATGAAATTCAGTGTGTTCTGCAGTCAGGAGGGTTTCCTATTTAAATAATGCTGCATATGTGCAGCTAATGAATTAAAATGAGAGGAGGAATTACAACCTAGGTTAGAGCGTGGGTCACAACCTTTTCAAATAGAGGTCCACCTGTCATGCAAGTGGAAATGGTAATTGGCTCACTGCATCTGAAATTGTCTGTGCCAGATAGCAGGAGGAATGGCACAGCAATTGTAAAATGGTAAGTATGCCCAGATATCCAGAGGTAAATGTGTAGAGACAAAGCAAATGGCCAAAGCTGCTTATTTGTTGTGAGTGAATTCAGATGAATTTGACTTGTTCCTTTCTGTTTGTGTGTCCTGATTTAAAGTTGTACATTCTCTCTTTTTATTTCTTTTTTAATTTTTTTAACATTTCAATGTGTTCGTCAAGTAGATTGCAAATGTCCAAGGCCCAAAGCATTCATTCGACCTGGTTTGTTTATGATGGGAAGTTAGTTTGGTAAAGCATTTGGTAGTCTTCTGATGGAATGACTGCATCTTTGCAAGCTAGAAAGTAAATGATCAGTGAGTAGGGTAGAGAGGGTGCACACCCAGATGTGGGCATTTGTGCAACAGACGCCTTTTGTGTGTCTGTGAGTTGTGACCAGCAAGGGCTGTGCTGGTGGCAGGACCAAATCGTTGGGGTCAGGTAGGTTGTGAGAGGCCTCTGGAGGCCCAGAGTCTGGGCTCCTGCTCAGAGGCCATGTATGGTTGGCTGTGGCCAAGGCAGATGCATCGGTCAGCCGTGAGTTGCCCATGGTAAATGGGGAGTTTGGACTACCAGAAATGTCCCTGCTGGGCTGTCCCAGTGAATAATTGCTTAAACCTTGCACAAACACCATGTACCTCATCCACAGGAATAACCGAGTCCTGCTTTCCTCTTGTGATGAGGTGTGATACTATCCCTAGGCTCTTCTGATCATCTCCTTGCTCTCCTGCTGTCAACCAGTCTTCCTCTGCCGCAAGTGAGATGTAGTAAGAGCCCTTACAGCAGAGCTGTGTCACTCAAGGATTCCTCTCTACAGACAGCAGAGGAAATGAATTTGGCCCAGTGTATTCAGCAGGGAGTCTGTCTTCCTAACCTACTCCAAACTCAAGAGGACTGTGTCCTCAAAGCAGATAACCCAACTCAGACTGTCCCCATACCTGAAAAACAGATGAAAAATAAATAATCTTGTGCATGAGCACTAGTCCCTCTGCCCCACAGGGACCAGAAAGTTAATAGAGTTTCATTCTCTTTAATATTAAATTCTTATTATTCACAGCTCTTTCCTACAATTCCCTCCTGGGATTAACAAGCAGTGGATATAGAGTTTCCTAATTGTGTGATTACTTGAGACTGCAACTGCCTGATCTGGGATGTAGTTTCCATTTACTTTACCTTCAGTAACTTTATTCAAAGGGACTAATGAAAAGAGACTCATCAATTATTGAAATGAATTCAGCTTTGTTCCCAAAGTTTGTGTGGTGCTAAAGACTTGGAAGCAGAAGTGTGTGAAAGTCTCCATGGGTTAATGTGGTTGGTTGAAGAATATTAAAACCGTCTCCGAGAGTGTCCTTAAAGAGCTCATGTATAGTCAACACAACCTAAAATATTAATTGCATATACCTTCAGGTAGAAAGCATATTTCTTGTGTGTTGCTCCTTACCCAAAATCTTCTTAGGATAAGATTTTTGTTTATAAATGCGATGGAATATTTTCAGTCTCTTTTACTCATTGCTTAAATGAGTCATTATTCTCCCTTTTCTTAGATCCTGTTTCTTCTTGTTTTCTTTTTCAATCTAATTTGCCTAAAGGTAGTTTTGTGTACCAAAGAAGTGTTAGAGTTGCTGGGAAAGCTTTCCTTGTGCTTTTCCATCATTCATTGACTTCGTTGGGAATCCAAAGAGCGAACAAAAATGACAGTGTTGATTGGGGAAGATGTTAGAAAAAATTGTTTTTCACTGTTCTGGAGCTTAGAAAGTGGAAGTATTTTTATTTACTAGATTTTTGTGGGCATTGTGTGAAAAAAATATTTGGGTTCAGATGGGTTTCAGAGCTGGGTGAACAGCTAATTTCATCTTTACTGAGTTCGTACCTGTGTTTGCACTGAGTGGTTGGGTGCGTGAGTTGTTTGTTTCTGTTTAGTATTTAACAGGAAAGTTTTGTTACTTGTGCAGTCCCAGAAGCAGATGTTATGTCATGTAACTCATCTGGCCGCTCCAATCTAGAGCAATGTACTTTTTGGTTATAATAATGTTCCCTTGCTAGTGCGATAAAGACAAAAGGGAGGTGTGGTGACTCAGTGATGGTGTTTCATTGCTGACTTTGGAGAAATGAAGATTCATTTATAGATCCACAAACAAGAAAGAGGTGTGGTTGTTTGGGGAACTTGTTCACTGCAGATCACCCACTTGCCTTTACTTCTGTGGGAGTGAAGATGGAGACTGGGCAGAGACAGACGCTTTGTTAAATGAACTTTCCCACAACTCTTCCAAGTCCACCTGCCCCAGCGTGGCAGGGGAACCGCAGTGGGAAGGGCAGGGGCCAGGCGGTGCAGGAGGGGCTGGGAAGGCAGAACAGGCTGGGGCACAGTCCGTAAACCCGTGTCTGGCGCTTCACAAAATACACAAAAGCATAAAGCCGTGAAGTATGATTTCTTTATTGTTCATATCCTGGCTCTACTGCTGTTGATTGTCAAGGTGCCTTTTACATTGTTTTCCAACATGGTGACAGCCACACAGAACCAAGGCATTACACTGAATATTTAAAACCAAACCACTTGATAAATTCCAATTTCTGTAGTGTTTACTTCAACACAGACTCTTTAAAAACCTACCAGATACTGAAGTGATTAGGAGATCAAGGTCACCAAACACTAATTTTTAGGGTAAATATGCTGCATTTTAAACAGTTGCTTTAGTGCCCTCCTCTCCTCTTTGTGCTCAGCAGAGCAGTGCGCTCGAAGCAGAGAGCACAGCTTTGGAAGGGCACTTCAGTTCAGGTCCATCTGTCTCCAGGAACATCAGACTTGGAAGAGGTAGCAAAGAATATGATGAAACCAGATATTTCCTTTCCATCACAGAATGTGTTTCAGAGCTGCCTGTCTCCAGCTAAATCTAACCTGCCAGCTGTGATTTGCTCTTCCCTCCATCAGGAAGCATTCCCAGAGATCCCTGTGATACGGTGTCACCTGAAAAGCTGGCTCTGACAAGTGCTCCAGGATTAAATGCCCATGTCCAGTAACTTCTGCTGACACTCCTTTAGCATTTTTGTTCTTCAAGTACAATTTCTAAGTCTTAACCTCATTAATATGCCAGCGCTCCTGGAAGCTGAGAATTTGTTCAGGGTCCGAGCTGTATTTTTCTCTCCCTAGAGAACTTTACAGATTGATGATCTACTCGTATGTTCTTTCTTTTGCATTTTCACTGTAAGACTAAAATGCTTCTGGCTCTGTACGCCTGTGTAAGTCAGGACAGAGCAATCCGTTGTTATTTGGACCTCTGGCAGTATATATTTACAGTTTGTATGACCTCAAAGGAAATTATGAGTGTTCAGCTGGAATATTTGACATTTCAGTTGGGTTGTTTAGCTGTGGCTTGTAAGAAAAAAGAATGAAGCATATATAAGTCTTGAAAACCTTTTAGCCCATCATACAGAAATTTAAAGCTTTGATCAAAATTTTGAAATAATTCAGCCAATGTACAAGGATAAGTAAATTTTTTTTTCCTTATTTATGAGCCAGGTTTGGAGAAATATTTGCATGTTGCTAAATCTAATGAAGTTTTTTTGCACTCATCATTATTTGATTGAGGAATTTTGGAATATTTGCAGCTTTACATGTCTTGAAAGTGTCAAACTTTTTTGCCAGTAAGTTTGAATGATCTAATTCTTGCTAGAAAACATTCAGAAAATGGAGATCAGAGTAGAGAAACTACAAAGTCTGTGAGTGATCCTCTTCTTAGATGTTGTGTTTCTACAGCAAAATAGTCTCGGTTGATGATTGCTGAATCTAGATGTTACTGTGAGAGAAATGAATTATTTAGTTAAAGTTGTTAACAGGGTAGTAGGAGTAACATGGCAAAATTCACGCAGCTTGAATCATGATAAACTTGGGGTTTTTTCTCAAGATCGAAGGTGCTTTTCTAAGAGGTCTTAATCTCTAGCAGATACATTTTTTTTTGATTTACTATATCCCTCAGGGGACAACTATTTCTTTTTTTTCTAAAATGCAGTTTAAAATATAAGCGTAGTCAGAATCAAAAGCTAGTGTTCCCTTGACTCAGAGAAGAGTGAAACTTTAACTCGTAGAAAAGAAACATCACTGACACTTCACCTGAACTCCCTTCTCCTTTCCTCCCTGCTTAGGCTCCTCCTTCTCCCCTGTAAAACTGGGTAACTTGCTCTCCATGTCAGAGAGTGGAATTTTATTAATTGTTCGAGAGTGTCCTTTGACCATCCAGTTGGGTAGGTCAGCTAAGCTGAGGGAGATCAACGAGATCTTGCCTTGCTTTGGAGGTGACGTTGTGATTTTCAAGAGTGCACAGGGTGGTCTGTAGACTGGTTCGAAATGTGTTCTCTGACCAGCAAATGGAAGAGGGCAGATTTAGACTAGATATTAGGAAGAAATTCTTTCCTGTGCAGGTGGTGAGGCAGTGGCTCAGGTTGCCCAGAGAAGCTGTGGATGCCCCATCCCTGGAGGGGTTCAGGGCCAGGCTGGATGAGGCTTTGAGCAACCTGGGCTAGTGGGAGGTGTCCCTGCCCATGGCAGGGGGGTTGGAACTAGATGATATCTAAGGTCCTGTCCAGCCCAAACCATTCTGTGATTCTAAGATTTCTGAATATTGGAGTATTTAAAGATTCACAGACAGGGTAGGGAGGAGTGGTTGCTGTCCGTTTTTAGGCGGTTCAGCTCCCTGACTTGGCCCATGGTGTGAGGAGCAGGGGAGGGCTCTGGGAGGAGGCAGAGTGGCAGGGGACCAGGCTCTGGGCTCAGCTGACAGACAGGTCTCGTACGGCAGCGCTGGGCTGTGACGAGATGCTGGCAGGGGTCTGCATGCACCGTAGCAAAATTAGCATAGCACAGCCAGAAACCAATTATGTATGGTGAGCCTGAGCTAACACCTTGACCCTTTGTGAAGATCAGGTCCAGCTAAAGCTATTAAAGGCGTTACTGTGTTTGCTCAAATGCAGGGTGTGTTCCCTTTTCTCCAGAATCAAGATCTGAAAATACCAAATTACCTAAAATTCACAGGCTGTAACTGATTTCTCCCCTTTAAGAGTCTACAAAACTTGCATCCCTTTTTGGATTTCCTTAATGGAGTGCATCTGTCGTTGCTATGTGCCTGCAAACCCCGAGCATGATGGCTATCAGTTCCTGGAGTCTGTTGTTCTATGGCTAATATATAAATAAAAATATAACTCCCGTATCAGAGGAATAGAGTTTTTTTCTGTGTATTCACAGTTACAAGCATTGCTTGCTTTGTGGAGCAATAAATTTAAGACATTAGCTAGTATATTATTTTTTAATTATTTATTTGTAGATGATTTCAATTTGAAGTGAGATTTTCAGGTAGCAAGGTAGGCAAACATGTTTAACAATGCCATGATATAAATTGTTGTATAGGTGACAGATCTCTACAAAAATTATTACAGGCAGATTCGCAATGCAAAAAGTAATTTATATGACAGCAAGGAGAAAGACAAATTACTCAGAGACTATGTACATGCTCTTCTATAATTGCTCATAAATTATTATGGTTCATGTTAAAAAGTATCTAGACTCCCTAGACAATTAGATTTATTTAAAATAAGAATAATGGGAAATTATGAGGAAATGCTGGGGAGGGATATAGAGTACACACTTTGGGTGATTGCTAACATAGAAGTACAGTAACTTACTGTCAGCCAACTTAATCTACAATTTGCTTAATAATTTTGAAACTTTCATTTTCAATTCACCGTCTCCTCAGGTTGCATTAGCCTGGATAGATAACTGCAGGGACCCGGGGGGCCCCATGTCAGTAACTGCTCCTGTGTTTCTCTGCCTGCAGGGGACACATTGGGACTCTCCTGCTCTCGTGTACCTGAGCACTTTCGTGTTCTATGAAATAGGATTGAATTGAGTCAGCTGGGACAGAAGTTATGCTAACAGCGTGGAGGGACTGACTGACACATAGATGGGCAAACCTCTTTTCCTTAGGAAGCTGGGTTAAAAAGGGGACAGTGTCTTCCATATCCTCTCAATGCTCCAAATTTTAGAAAATATTTCAAATAATTGTCTTTATTGAAAGTGTCTAAAATGCACCCACAATGGATGGGATTTAATTTGAATGGGCTCTCAGTCAAGCACTTATTAAGGATCAGCTGATTACTGAGTAGCAGAGAAAAGATGTGTATACTTTTATTATATAATAAGTGCCCCACTCTGATGCCATTATTTTTCTCTTCTTACCACCCTGATTATATTACGTATGGAGAGCCAGCCCAATGAAAATGACAGCGAACTTTGTTCTGGATAATGGAGTGCTAAACTCCACCAAAGAGCTTCAGTCACTTGTAATGACAGCTTGGAGAATACTCCAAACGAATCTAACAATGCTCACGCTCCAGTGACTGACAGCGCGGCAAGAGGAAAAATTCCAGCTTCCATGTGAGCGCAGGGAGCTTGACCTAGATTTTAGCCTCTACAGCTTCATAAGAGGAAGCATTCTTGACTGTGTATTTAACAAGAAAAAAAAGAGCAAGGGGAAAAATCCTCTCCTGTTTGATTAGTCTTTCTTCAATAATTAAGATTTAGTCAAGGCACTCGGTGAGACTTCTCCCCTCCGCAGATGTCATCAACCCTGTAATGAATGGTTCTCCGTTCCCTGTGCGCTCTCCTCTCCTTAATTACCACCTCCTGGCGTGCTGCGGGGAGCGCGGTGCTGCTGGGAGCAGCCGGAGCAGGCAGGGGCGATGGGCAGGCAGCCTGCCTGTACCTTCCCCTGTGCTGTGCTCGATGGGTTGGGGTCAGCCTTGCCCCTGGCTGCTGAAATTCTTCTGTTCTAATACAGTTAATGGGAAAAAAGTTTCTAGTGTAAATCTCCTTTTTCTTTCTTTTTTTTTTGAGGTGCAGGGGCTGGGCTGGGGTCGGGTCACTGCCTGGTGCCTCCGCTGGAGCGCTGGCAATGGCCACGGTGCTCTGGTCCCAGTCTTGCTGTACGCTGGGGGCTGGAGATGGATTTTTGCCACTCCAGTAAACTGTCTGTAAATGACCATTTAAATGTCTCTCATCTATTCCACTGTGCTTTGTATACTCCAGCAGTCGTATTTTTGAAAATAAAATAGAAGTGCACACTAGAAGGGAGAAGACATTTTCAAGTGAAAGTGGAAGATGAGGCAGAGTGAATGGCACTGAAGGATGCTTAATGTTTGGTTGAGCTGTGCTTTGACAAGTTGTTTGGAGTGGATATGGGAGAAGTTTTGCTGGAAGCAGAGGAGGTATTTTCAGCTTCCAGTGCTGGATTTTCATATTGGGTCAGTACCTAACTCCATAACTCTTCCTAATTATGACTCTGCTCTGTGAAATAACTGAAAAACTGGCACCTTTCTGCTTGACCCACAAGCATTCCATGTGTGTCTGAATGTCAGTTTTTCTTTACTGTGGTTTAACTTTGCTGAACCAGCACAGTTTCAAAAGCGTTAGATGACATGACAGGAGAAGATTGACAGAACTAATTAGAGTGGCTGAATTAGTTTGGATCTAAATTCCAGTTCTGGGCACCCCTATTCATTTCAGCTTGCGTCCCTACTTAGACTTTTGTGACTTTGCTAAAGCACAGGAGGAAGGATGCCTTTGACAATACCTCTATGTCCTGGAGAACGGGGATGAGCCATCTGGAGAGCTCCGCGACGCCTTTCATATCCCTTGCTGAGAGAAGGCGGCTGTAAGCTCTGCACTGCTCTTTAATTGTAGACTCACACCAGCCTAAAGAGCAGGGCTTAAAAAAAGCACAAACTTTTGTGAGGAAGCTCTGCAGGGAGGACATTGGTACCTACTTGATGTAAAAGCCTTCAAAGCCACCTCTATAAAATAGTTTATGATGCCAGAACCAGGTTTTAATGTAAAAACTGATCGGATGGGTTTGTAGGAATGGGAGACTTGGGTTCTTTTTCCAGCTCTGCTGCTGGTTGCCTGTGTCTGTATAACACTGTAGCAGAGAGAGGTGAATGCTGTGTTTCCTGGGGTCCTGGCAAGAGAATGCTTGAGTTACAGTGTGCAGCTTTGGTCATGGCAAAGGATATTATAAACCTGCAGAGGATGCACTGAGAACAAATACTTGAGTACATGATTTTAATAATGATTCTCCAAACTTGTCCTGTTCTGTGTGGCACTAAGTTATGAGAGGGAGAACACAGAGGAAGAAGTGATGCTGCAGCAGTGAAATCAGTAAATTGCTGCTGACCTTTCACTTGATGTCATTAAGAGTAGCTATGAAAATCAAGCAATGAATTTTAGTTTAAATCAGCAGGATGTTTTCAGCAAAATCAGTATGGAAATTAAAATTGAAGTTAGCTGAAACTGTGTACCTAACTTCAGGTGAATGTTTAGGTTTTGGGGCTTTTTGTTGTTGGAGTAAGATGTGAGTTGGCACAACCAGCCACCGCATTTGCACCTGCCTGGGGTGGGCAGCAGGAGCAAGGAGCCTGATCCGCACCACTTGGAGTGAAAGTATTCGATGATTTCCCTTTGCCTGTCACTACTCCCATGACAGCAGAGACATTAAAAGTATAGTTTTGAGTAATGGGTTTCCCTTCTCTCTTGAGTCCATGTTAGTTTATTATACAAGTAAAGTTTGTTTTCAAGAGGTTACATGGAAGTTTATGTATTAGAAATGCATGAAAGTGGTCAGTGTCAACAGGTTTAAAAATATGGTTCAGTTGGATGGTTCATGGAGTCACAGTACAATTAAAGCTGACTTGCTGCAATGGGGAAGTTAAAACCTTCCGTTTATCGCGGTTAGTTTTCAAGGATTAAAGAGGAGCCTGAAAAAAAATGGTAGACATAAATTAAAGGCAGTAAAAGCCACTAAAAAAAAAAAAAGACTAAGTCTGATATTCCACCATGTGTAGAAATTTTGGCTCACTGCATTTGTTTAGGAAGTAAATAAAAAAATCACCGAATGAGTGAATGCTATTGAAGATGTACATGAAATGAAGAGTGTACGAGAGTATCTCACGCTTAGAGTTTGAGAATCGGTAGTGTAAATGCAGAAGAGGCAACTTGAACCTTACTTGGTTGAATCTGAGGTGGGTACATCAAGGGTAAAGATGTTCCACTTACATGTAGCTGGATACGATCAATACATTCTAAAAACTACACATTTCATCAAGTCTGTTAATTTCAGGTAGTGTGTTTGCCTATTGATGGTCTGCCTTTGCAGTCTTTTTCTTTGGTTATGTTCTTGGTTGACTTTCAGGCTTACAGTTTTTCCAGCAATAAAAAAGGTTGAATTAAAAGGTCTCTGATATGTGCGGGGGAGTTACCTGTTGATGTGGATGCATGTTCTAGGGTTATATTGTAACTAAGATGATTAAAATAGTGGGAGAAAAAAAATTGTAGGGAGAAGTAAACTTTTCGTAACTGTCTGACGTGTTCATTTTTTAAATAAAGTATCAAGAAAACAGTTTCAAAAGTTTTTGCTGAACAGAACATCCAAAAGTTCCCTTTTTGTATTTGTACAATTCCTGTATTAAGCTTGATTGCATGGGTAGCAGCTGTAATTGTATCCTGTTGTATATAATACATATCTCCACAGTTTGAGTAGGCTGTAGGAAAAAAAAAAGCTTTGTAGAACTGCCTTGAAAAGAAAATTATAAATGTCACATCTGTTATTTATTTATTTTGATGTAACTTAATTAGCAGAGGTCAATAGAAAAGTTTTAAGGGATAATATTGGGATCAGATGCCAATGTACATTTTCTTCCAACAAGGAATTAGAAAATTCAAATACTGGGACAAGTGGTTAAGGTGAGAACACTTGGTTGGTTTGTTAAAGAATTGGTGTTCTGGGGGTGAAAGTATTGATATTCTAAAGAAATGGAATTGAGCCAGCCCAGTGTGCTCTATTTGTTGCCTGCACATTCGTGTTTGTATGTAACTAAAAAAGGTGTCTAAAACCCTCTAATAGCCAAATAGCTGCTTGGGATTTTTCCCATTGCTATAAAACAAAGGTTCTTGTCTTGTAATTGTTACATTTCACAATCTGCCTTTCGCTATCTTGAAAAAAATATCTGTATCTAATATTTCTTTATTGTTGTTTTGCTTACAGTTGATGGTTGCATTGACTGGTCAGTGGATCTCAAGACATACATGGCTTTGGCAGGTGAACCAGTCCGAGTGAAATGTGCCCTTTTCTACAGCTATATCAGAACTAATTATAGCATGGCCCAAAGCACAGGTCTTAGGCTTATGTGGTACAAAAACAAAGGAGATTTAGAAGAACCCATTATATTTTCTGAAGTTAGGATGAGCAAGGATGAAGATTCAATATGGTTTCACTCGGTTGAGGTGCAAGACAGTGGTTTCTACACGTGTGTTCTAAGGTGGGTATTGTGTTAAAGTCTAAGAATGTACAGATTGTCTTGGTTAAAAAAAAACTGTTTAAATTTAGCTCTCAGGATTGAGATATTTTCCCAGTTAATATATGCTCATTATTTTTATTCTCATAATTATATATGTCACATAATGCTTTGTCTCAAAATTAGTTTCCCTAGTAATTATAGTTACCTCTTCCAATAGATATAATTAAACATGTGCTTTCACTTAATTACTTTTTTTTTTAAGTCCAACATCTGCAAATTCTCAATTTGTCATAAACCTTCAGAACTGGATGCTTCTTAAATCATGAAGTATTTTGGTTAAGTAAAGCTCTTTTTCAAATCCTCTGAGTAATTCAAGAGTTAGATGCAGTCTGAATTCTTCTGATGGCGTTAGGCCATGGGGAGTTATGGTTCTGTCTGGTTTTGAAGAAATGTTTATTTTGATATACAGTTCTGATTTGTCATAAATTAAAGCAGACCTTGTTTGGTAAGGCACTGAAATGCATGTCTCAGAAGTATTTTGGAACTGCTGGATGAGCCTTAAATTAAGCATGTGCTGGAGCTCGTGATTTCCATCATGTGGATGTTGATGTCAGCTCTGTGCCTAAAATGAGAAGATAAAGGAGGACTCTTTAAGAATGAATGCATAAATATCACTTAAATGATGCAGTTTTGAATTAAAAGGAGTTTACAGATACTTTATATGATTCAAATTTGAACTATTTTGTTTCAGAGAATGAAGCTTGCTTCATCTTTGTCTGCCTTTCCATACTGAGATTATACACAAGTTTGATTGATTTAATATCAAATATTTTTACCAAAATAACAGCACTGTTCAGATCCTGGAATTTGCTCTCTCACCATCTCTGCTAAGTCTTGCTGCCTTGTCTCAGCTGCCTCAGACCATTTTGATCCTGAAGAATGTTACTAAAATGAACATTGTGCTGTGGTGTGTGGTGGTTTGTACTGGTGACCAACATCCAGTTTAAAGATCGGGTGCTTCTGCCAAACTCACTGTTCAGTCTCTGTTGCAGCCTTTGGAGTTAATTATTCTTTTATTAGCTACTCTGTTACAGGTTTGGTGTAATGTGAACTCTCTGATTT
This sequence comes from Syrrhaptes paradoxus, assembly GCA_013400615.1. Classification (NCBI taxonomy): domain Eukaryota; kingdom Metazoa; phylum Chordata; class Aves; order Pterocliformes; family Pteroclidae; genus Syrrhaptes; species Syrrhaptes paradoxus. The sequence continues at coordinate 45,555 of VZTO01011368.1, read as the reverse complement.
TGAAATGTTATGGGAAGACAGTGATTTACATGTCTCGAGGGAGCTGGACTTTTTTAATAAGAAGTCACCGTTGTGATAATAAAGTTACTAGTTTAATACTCTGGAAATGTTAATGTGAATATTGTGTGAACAATCAAGAACTGATCTTAGATCAAATTCTGGGACATACTTTTCTCTGGGAAGTTTCAAAACTCTTTGCTCATTTACATGGCAAAGTAGTTTTGGTAACAAATGGACAAGTTCTTAAATAGTTCATGCATTCTCCTCATTGTCAGATAAAAACTATGTGGCATGCTTCTTGGAAGGCCTTGCACAGCAATAAGATCTTCCTTGGCAGTTAGGAAGTTTTCTTGCTCTGGCTAGAACTTTCTTGTATAATTACAGATTTTTTTGCCTTTTTCAAATTTATATCAGAATGCAGGATATTGTATACAGTGGTTACACACAGAAGACTATATTTTTTTCTTTATGGAATTTTTTTTCCCAAAAATTTGGTAATGTATCCTTGCTGTTATTGTTTATGAAATCACAGGTGGCTTAGAATAATTGAGGAAATAGCAATAGTAATTTATTTTAATTTCATTAAAATTGGGCTAGGTGTAATGTTCTGAAATGCAATCGCACTTTTGTACTAGACCACCCACACCATTAACTGTGTAATTTCAGCTTTATTAATCCACTTTTTGGAGGAGGATAAGCAGATATTTGTGGTTTAGTCATTAACCAGGGTCACCTGCTTTGTGAAAATTGTCACAAATGAGAGCAGTAATTCTAGAATATGATTTTATTTTCTAGAAACATTGACAATTTCTGTTACAAATGCCTTGTTTTATAGACTGAATGGAGACTGATAGAGAGAACTCGGTGCCATGGAAATGAAGAGGTGACTGGGTCCATCAGTGTGCAGCACTGGGTTTAGGGTTGCATGTATAATTGAGTATTTTGGTTTGGTAGCTGAATAAGAAAAATGGGGGAGGAAAATGCTTTTGATTCAATATCAAATATTTGATTCAAGGTAAGTGTAAAACTTTTGAAGTTTTTCTCAACAGAGAAGTTTTCATTTATATCCTCTAAGTGAAAATCAGGAACAATTGAGATCTAAAGTGATGTCTTTCTAGCCACTCACCATGGATGTGGGAAACCCTGGTGCAATTCCATGTGCTGCCTGAAGGGTGACAACCCACATTTGTGTGTCCCAGTGGCTGGGGTGTGCTGCAAGTCTCTTGCCTTGGAACTGTTCTGTCTGACATTTCTACTTGTCTGTGCAAAAGGATACAAGGGGGTGAGACGCTTGGGTGTGCTGCTAAGGCTTAGTGGGGAGAGGAGGTCCCTGTGCCAGAAGAAGTTTGTGGCTTGAAAGCAAGGACGCTCTCTTGAGCTGGGAAGATCTCTGACAGAAGGGAATTGAACACTAAGGGTTTTTAGCAAGTCATACATAAAGGATGTCACAGACCATAGTGAGAGCTATTCGCTCTCTCCCAGCTTGTAGCTTTTTTCCCAGTCAAAACAGTGTGGCAAGAGAGAGAACTGTATGGAGAAGATGGCAGTTGCACATTTCATTGAATTTCCTATTTGTTGAAAAGGTTCTTCACAATTCTGAAAAAAAACCCCTTTTTTTTTAAATAAGCTGCATTTTCTGTTTGCTCATGGGTGCTTGTAGGATCAAGGCATGGATGTCTTTGAAGCAATCGGAAGGAATTTTTCTGAAGCTGCTTGAAAAGCAAGTGAAGGATAGGCTGATATGACAGTGATTAAGAGATGGGTAAAAATTAAATGTGTCAGTGAATTCCTTCTTATACAGAATTGTCACTTCAATAATCATAATGTCTGTTTTGTAAATGAACCCGTAATACTGAATAAAATTAAGGAATATTAGAGCAGCATTAATGAAAGTGATTGCTTCTCTAAGCTGAAGAGGTCTGATAGCATAATTTAAGTATTGCTTCTCCTTTATTAATCAATTAGACATTGTTCCATAGACAGGTGTGGGTGGGTGTGTATAATAGGAGGAAATTATTGTTACATTAAAACTTACTTCTCTCTTCTCGCAATACATTTTGACATTGAGCTGACACTCAGATGCAAACCAAATCGTGGTATTTTCCTCCAGCACTAAGCATGGCTGTAACATACTAAAGGGTCCTGATTCTGCCGGGACTTTCAAAGAGTGCAGCACTGGGCTGTGTTGGCTAATCCATGTGAATTCCATGGATCTGCTTTGCTCTCAGGTGCTTTTTCTGTGCCAGATCAGAGATATTACTACAGCAAGATCCAGTGATATCCAAAAGGAACCCTGACAAAGGGATAGACGTGTGTTTCTTCGCAGGTCCCAGACAAATGCTGGGACATTTGTATCACAACTTTCCTGCCCAATATGGAAATGCTGCTTTCTGGAGGTCTTTTTGCAGTACAGGATAAACCATTCATCTTCCAGTGCCTGCCAATGCTGCTTTCAGATAAAGGTGCCAGCATTTCTATTACAGATGTTTGGTGTTCTGGGATTTTTGCATCAGCACTCTGAACCGAAGCAGCTTCACTGAACAATTCAGAAATGAGAGCACCAAAACCAAACAAGGAAACTAAAATAGATCTAAATGGACAGGGTGGTCCTGAAGTTCTGAGTATGTAAGAGAGTCATTTGCCAGATCATGTGCTGCTTTTGCTCTCTGAACAAATACATTTGTTTTTCTGTATTAAAAGCATCTGCTTTTTAAAGAGGGAAAAAGAAATGGGCCTACTTAGAGCTTCTTAACTTGAGGAAAGAGGAGAAGATGAGCTAGGGAAGAAATCTCAGCAAAGTTTAGCAGAACCTCTGCCCTCAGCAAGGGACTGCTGCTGGAGCCTTTTCTTCTAACTGGGCTGAGCTCTGAAATAAACTGAAACACTGAATAAATGCTGTATGAGAAAGATGAGTAAAATGTTAGTGTGTATTTGCTGTTAGTTAACTGTTGGTGAAATAAAATAACTCAATTCCCATAATGTGAATCAGGAGGGTAGAAAGTCTGGGTCTTGAGGGGGTGCAGGGGAAGCAGAAGGTAGAGGTTTGTGGTCATCAGACTGGCTGAGGGAGCTAAGCTGCGATTTTTGTACAGGATGCAGAATAATAAGTGAGTGGGGGCCTTGAATGGCCATGAGGAAGTAAGCCTGCAGATCTTTTAATACCAGCATTTGATGCCAGAGAACTGCAGACAAATCAAGTTAGGAAATCTACGTATCCTTCCCTTACTCTGTCCCTGTCTGCACAGTTCTTGATGGAGAGCAGCATTGCTATGGACATGCATTGAAGAGTCAAGCCTTTGCCGAGCCATTGGTGAAATATTGAGATATTACTTTCTGAGCAGTAATAAAATAGACTGATAGTAGATTTTAAGCCTTCAGGCTTCTGGATGTCTGTGGAGCGCATGACCAGCAAATCAAAATCAAATTCAGAGAGGCTGGAGGGCTGTCAGTAAAACTTCATTTCTGGCATAACCTTGGTGCTCTCACTTCAGTGGGTGTTAGGAGGAGCTGAGGAACTGGTTTCAAATGCCTACAACCTGGACTGCAGTACACACCCATCACCCNACAGGATGCAGAATAATGAGTGGGGGCCTTGGATGGCCATGAGGAAGTAAGCCTGCAGATCTTTAATACCAGCATTTGATGCCAGAGAACTGCTGACAAATCAAGTTAGGAAATCTACGTATCCTTCCCTTACTCTGTCCCTGTCTGCACAGTTCTTGATGGAGAGCAGCATTGCTATGGACATGCATTGAAGAGTCAAGCCTTTGCCGAGCCATTGGTGAAATATTGAGATATTACTTTCTGAGCAGTAATAAAATAGACTGATAGTAGATTTTAAGCCTTCAGGCTTCTGGATGTCTGTGGAGCGCATGACCAGCAAATCAAAATCAAATTCAGAGAGGCTGGAGGGCTGTCAGTAAAACTTCATTTCTGGCATAACCTTGGTGCTCTCACTTCAGTGGGTGTTAGGAGGAGCTGAGGAACTGGTTTCAAATGCCTACAACCTGGACTGCAGTACACACCCATCACCCCAGGAAAAGTTACACCACTTTCTGAGCACTCAAAGTCTGGCTTACAAGCAAAAGAAAATAATTTTTTTCAGCTGTAAACAGAGAATCTCAAATTCCTTTGAGTAACATCCCAGTGTTGTAATTCCAGTTTAGTCATGGAATACCTCTTTCCATATGCTTCACTGGCAAGTACTTTTTTTTTCCCCATAGACTTTGAGGAGATCTGAAGATGATAAGGCCAGTGCCCTTAATCCTAAGATGTCCAAGAGGAGCACATCTAAGTAGCTGATGTATTACACATCTCATAGTTGCCTCACACTGGTATGCAATCAGCATTCATGGCTGTACTGTCCCAGGCATGTCTGTAGAAGCCAGCTAAATTTCACACTTAGAGCAAGTGCATGGATTCAACATAGCATAGCCTTCCCAGGCTCTGTATGACACTAACGTTGTTACACACTGAAAGTCTGTACATTTCCCACATGAAAAGTGACTGATTCTGTAGAAACAAAATCCCTGTGATATATGATATTCAGTACTGAGTGGTTATGATGTAAAGTCAGTATGATTAATGATGAAATAAAATCTTAACTGACTGAGATATAATATTTTGGCATTATCAAAATGCAGGGGAAAGTAGAATCAGAGTGCGTCTACTTTTCTATGTGAAATTGTGTAACAAGTGATGGTGCTACTGCAAATCATTTTGATGACATTGTCTTTATTGAAGGAAATCAGTTCTATCTGTTCTTTTGACACTTACACTTTCAGAAAAACAAAGATTTGTTCTTTTCCCTGGTGATATGTATATTTCTACTCACCCACCCTCCTTTTCTAAAGCTTAAAAGAGAAAATATCCATCCTCTGTCTTTCTGAAAGGCAGTGTTTACTGTTGATGAGAAGCTGCAGGAACAGTCAGGGCTTCAAGCAGAAATGCCCCTGTTGCTGCGGTTGGAGAGCATCCGACAACTCCCCTGTTGCAGCAGCACGCACAATAATGAGAATATTGTGTATCCTTCGGTTTTTCTAATAGTAAAGTCCCAGCTTTAGATACCTTTAAAATGACTGCCATTACTTTCTAGTCCCAACAGATTGTCATAGTAAAAACTCCGTGTGCTGCAGTGCATCAGGAACATTTCAACTCACTGTCACTGGTGGAAGAAGTTCCTTCCCTGGTGGGCTTCAGACCTTGCCTGGGGGAGAGAAAGGAGGCAAAGTGGAGTGACTGCTTCTTCATGCGGTCAACTTTGCATGCCTGAGACCCATTGCTGAGATGTTGTTCAGCCCTCCTCCGCCATCTCCTCTCCAACATGTCAGGGAGTTTTCGTTTCCCTTCTGTTCTCCAGATAACAACGGAGGAGAATGTGCTGACCCGGGTACTACTCCTGCTGAAATCCACATCAAGAAAGTGGTAATTTTAACATGTCAGTTGACAATGTTGTTTGTGTCCAGTGAGTGGACAGACAAATGGAAAGTTTCCTGAGGAAATCCATCATGCCCAAAGTACAAGATGACAGAAGTATAGGGAGTTAAACTGGTGTTTGGTAAGTGATCCTGGAGGATAATCTTTTATGGCAAACACTTAAGGGAAGACACAACCAGGAGGACTCAGCTGCAGGACTCAAACAGCTCTTATTGCACATTGGCATAAGGACATCCACTTCATGATTCTTCGTGATAGCGTTCCTTGTATATGCTGTGAGATAATAACTGATCCACTGGTTTATGTGCTCCATTGCCCGTATACAAAGTGAGGGGGGCTTGCCTTTCCTCATTGTATCTACAAATAGGACTTACAAGCATGAAGGAGGATAAGAAGGATGTGCTCCACAGGTTTTGTTCCCAGAGGCAACAAAATCAGTGAGGTTTGACAATGCAGACAAGTCTGATGGGTATCCTGAACACAACTTCTGCTTTGTGTGCTAGATGTCTAATAAAAAAAAAGTATAGAGGAGGAAATACATTAATTCACCCACTGTGTGGGTTGGAAGAAATAAAGGAGAAAGTGTTCACTGCTCTCAGAAATGGGGTATTGCAAATATAAAATTATTGGAAAGGGATTTCTTAATACTTTCCTGGGAGCAATTGTCACTATGCCTCAGATTTATGTCATTCGTAGTGCGGCTTTTCAGTAAGACAGTATAATTTAACAGTAATATCCAGAGTTCTAATAGAAGATTATTAGGAAATAAATGAAAAGGGTTTAGTCATTTGCAGTGGCAAGCTTCAGGGCAACTTGCTGCCTTGTAATTCTTAAGGGCAAGGAAGAAATTTTCCCTGAGAGCAAACCCAGCCAATTACAGGATTTCTTCTGCTGGCACAGGATGTGCTGAAGCTCATAGAGAGAAGGTAGTTCATGAACTTAGGTGTGATATGCTGAGATAACTTGGTGTTCTTTTGGCTTCTCCTTGTTTCCTGTGTTCTGTATTATATTTTCATATATTCATTCCTAATAACTGACAGTTTTGAAGACTTTGAAAAAAACCCTAGACCCGAGGAACACTGTTGACCTGTGTGATTCAACTAAAATGCTAGGAGATTCTCCCTCTGTGCCTGAGTAGTCCCTGTTGGAATGACTGACGGCTGTTTTGTTTGTTTTTCAATTGCTTGTGTCATGATGCAGAGGTCAGCAGGACCAGTGCATGTGTGTGTGAAGGCAAACTGAAAAGAAATAGCTCCTTCTGACCCTTAACCATGTGCAAATCGCTTACTATTCTCAGAGAGACTTAAGAAACATGTTACTAGAGGTTATCCCTGAATTTTGAAATCATGGCCTTGCTGTTACAGTCTGTATCACTGACTGTACTAGGTACATCCTGGCATTTTTATGTCACATTTTTCTCCTAATAAGGACGTTAGCTGAAGTCCAACATTAATTTAAATGTAGATCTAAACTTTTGTGTGAGAGACCCAACTATGAGAAATTCTACCCAACTGCCAGGTTAAAACATCTTTTTTTCTCTGTCCCACTATGCAGAAAGCCTAAGAATTTCCTAAACGGTGCTAAACTAACAGTGAGGAGGACAGGGCTTGCTGTTAAGTTCCTCTGGTGAGAACTATATTCCTGATGGTTAACTTGAGGAGGCATCCCTGGATACCGGTTTTTTTAAGCTGTCTTAATGTGAGCCTTTAAAAATTACCTGTCAGTGGCTTTGCTCAGAAGTTGTTTTTTTTTGAATAGTGGTGGTAGAGCCTTTCTTCATTGCAAAACATGGGCCTCTGAGACATCTAGTAAGTATTAGTCAAGCTCAAATTGTCTTATTTCTAGTGAGTCTTGTGTAGTGATTGAATCTTAGGAGAAAAGTACAGAAAGACTAAAGATTCTGAGAGTGATGAGTTAGCTCAGCACAAATATATTGTTTACTTGAAGGAATGGGGCCTTGAGTGGTGCCTTTATCTGGATTCACAGTGCAGGTCTGTCGGAGGATCAAGGGAAGCAGACATAGTACAAGAACGTTAGATTTGTGACATGGTGCTGTTTTAGCACTTTCTGAGATCCTACTTCCGTGATGCTGTTTTCTTTACTAGTAGGATCTTGAAAACCAGTCAGGCATTAAAGGAAAGGTAACATGGGATTAGGATTTCTCTTTATCATGCATAGGAGTTGGTATTAGAATTACAATTATAACAGCAATGAACAAGCAAAATATAAGAGAGGAGCTACTGGAGTTGTGCCAAGGCCAGGTGCGACACACACGAGCCGCAGAATCACCGCATGTCTTGGCCTGTGGTTGTGGCCTGTGTCAGCCATCTGTTGAATTGTTCCTCTTCGGGCATTGCTTTCTCACTTGACAAACTGATTAGAAGGAAAAACACAAAACCTTGAAGGATCTGTGATTTTTAACCTCTGACAGTGTTTTACGCCATAAGCGGGAGTTTGATCTTTTCCAGACAATGACCCCAAACATGTAGCAGTGGTAGTCACTGAGAAATAAGTTAGCGCTTGAAAGAAACCTTCAAAGAGTAAATAATAATGCATTTGGATTTAGGAAAGAAGTTACATTTGTGTGATCTGAAAACCCAATGATAATAAATTACTCATTTTTTGCTTTAAGCAGATCACCAAAGCATGACCTCACTGATCCGAGCCAAACAAGCTCAGATACCAGTGAAACTGCCTGGTAACCATTATGTGAAGTGTGAAATTTAGACAGGGATAAATTTATAAAATTCTTATGAAGAGAGAGGAAAACAATCAAATGCTCAATTAAGTCTGAAAGCTGGTAACATAACACATTCTTACGTAGTGGATCTGGTAGTGCAGTAATTGCTGTGGACCTTCGGATGGGCGAAGGCAGTTAGTGGTGTAGCGCAGATATTGCTTTAACTCAGAAGGAGCACAGATGAATGTAAGGGTTGACCTATACAGTCCTGCAATCAGTATTTCAGTGAGCCAATGAAAATGTCATTAAAACAGCCGGAGTGTTTGCCTACATTCGGAGAGATCTAAGTCTGAGCTGTGCTGTTCCCTGGGCTCTGCTTTGATAAAAACATTTCCCAGCTGCCATCACAGTCTTAGTTCTAAGACCAAAGTCTTAGAACTGTAATGTAATAAAAACCCCAACACTTAATGAAGAACGAACAGCAAAAATACCAAATTGCAAATCCCCTTGTATAAATATGCAATTCAAATGTAGGAGGTTTTCAATCTAGAAAGTATAAAATAGCCACTTTGCTGCCTCCTTCCTCTTTATAAGAAAATCAATAAATGAGTGGGGAGGAAGGTTCTGTGCATATTAGAGAGAAAATTGTTTTACTTGACTCTTTTAACAAACCATCCTCACCATCAGAAACAAATGCCAAGGAAAATTGTTTTTTTCCAAAGTTGTGAATATTTCCTCTAATTTTAATTCAATCTTAAGGCTGATGAATTGTCTTGAATCCAAAGGAAGATGAAAGGGATTGACACTTCAAATGTCCTTCCTATCTGTTTCTTTGTATCCTCCCTTTTTCCCTCTTGCTTTTGTTTTGAGACCTGTTAAACTCCCTTGGTTTTCCCTGTGGAAATCCTATTGGATTCTGAGCTGGCTTCAGTCTGTGGTTCAGAGCCAGTTCCAGGTGGCCTGGGGATTACAAGTGCCTTGCCATTAGAACAAAGCAAACTCCTTTGTGAACTCTGGCAAAGCTAAACCCTTCTTCATGTTTCCAGTCAAGAGAGTAGGCCCAGTTTATAACTCGTCCCTTGAATAGAGAATTATAAATCTTAGTTTCAGTGTGAAAACATAAGACACTTCATTTTTTTTTTTCTTTGTACTATGGAATGATTGTTGCTTTTCTTTCCTCTTCCTGTTCCCCATATGACTGCTGCTACCATCTATAGAAATGGAAACCACTGGAAATAAATTCCCCTGGAAAATTAATGTTTTGGAAGCCTTTCAGAAAAGACAAATTATTAAAAGACCCACTTTCAGACCCATGGGTATATGTCCTTTACATGTGGAAAGTGGGCTGTCTGCAGTCTGCCAGGTTCATTAGGGTTCCAAGGTTCTCTGCTTACACACAGCTTTTCTCACCTGGCCTCACAATACTGAGATCACCACCACAAGCCCTCCAGCATCTTCCTCATCCACCTGGAAGGTGCTTCCTTTTTATTATTTTCAGCCATCGATTCTGACTTCAAAACTCAAGTTACTAGCTTTGATATTGTTACCTATTGTTCTTTGTGTGTTCCAGCTTTCCTCATTAAATACAGGGAGCACCAAGCTCCATGACCACGTACTAAAGACAAAAGTGGATTCTCCTCTTTATAATTTATAGGCCATCTGTTCAGCTTTTAAAAGAAGAAAAGCAATAAATGTAGGATTCGTGCTAGTCAGTCTCCACACCTTAAAAAAAATAATAATTAAAAACACCTTTACCATAAAAAACAAATGCAGCTCATCAAGGAGAGAGCCCTTGTGCACACAGAGGTCCTGAAAGCAACTGGAAAGAAAGAACTAGATCCCTCTAGGCACAGCAGCTCTGTGGGCTTCCTGAGGGACCTCTGTAGCTGAGTTCCTGAGTTCCCGTCACCTCAGCGACCTGCGTAGTGACTGGCACTGTAATATTCCTGTTTACCCAGGTGGCAAAAGCAGTGCTGTAGTGACCAACGACTGCTTTGTGATCCCCGTCCTGAGATGTCCCTCAAGCTGTCACCTTCTAGAGAGCCCCTTTATGCCCCAGGCCCAACAAGGAAGGGAAGACAGCACATTCCCAAGTGCCAATGAACCCAAATGCACATTTTTCTGCAATTACAGTTCAAATTACAAGGTTTTTTTCTGTGTAGGAAAATTAACTGGTTCATCTACCAGTTCCCACATGGAATGAGCATAGTCATTTCCTTGTCAATCTTCTGGTTAAAGGGAATATATCTTTTTAGGAAGCTCTGTTATATAGCACCTGAGCTGACAGAGAGATGGTAGCCATGGGAGTCTCCAAGAAAAAGTCAGTACAACACATCACCTGCTCAGAGGGCTGAGGGCTGAAATTCATGCCATCCTGGGGAGCAGCCTGGCTAGCACAGGGAGGAATAGCTCACATCTTCTACAAACTTCGGCTCCCAAACTTCTGCCTTAAAATTGAGAAAAACAGCGAGGCTGATCAAACTGTTTCCTTTTGCACAAACTGACTAGATTAAAGGAAGGCTGCTTCTCCATTCACTGGAATTCCTGCAGAAGTTGCCCTTTTCTGAATTGCCAGCAGTAGCACTGAGTGGCTGGTGAAGAAGTGTTCATAAAGCTTTCAAGTCTATTGCTGTTGGCTTGGTGAGGGCTTTCTTCATCATGAGCCTGAACAGATTTATTGTCTTGGTCATGGAGTGTGAACAAAAGTGATAGTGCTCACCAGGCACTTAGTTTTCTCAATTCTACTCAATTCTAATTGTAACTAATTAAAAGAATGCTACATTTTTGGGTCGTGGTTCCAGGAAGCATTTTAAATAGAAGTAGCCTCCAGCGCTGTTCAAAATACAATCTAAATAATGCAAGACTGTGAGCAGAAAATACAGCACTGTTAAATAACACCAAGTAATGGACAACTCTTCAAAGTCATTATTCTCTATTAGTCTGGATCGTTATTACTGAGTGTGTGTGACCTTATTTGCACTCAGTAATGCTTGTAGTTGTTCAGGAAAGTTAAATAATCATTACTGATTAATTACTATTGATTATACTGAGTGGTTTTATCCATATTTTGTGGATTTTTCAGTGCTGTATTAGGAAACATTTAAACTTATTTTGAATTACGTTTTGTTTTCTTCCTCAAAAAAAATGTAACACCTTTTTAAAAGCAAGTAGTCTGTGAGAAAGTTGATTTATGTTCCCTAAATCGTATAAGTGTTTCTGAAAAGCCCACCCAAAATGATGCTTTTTTTTTTTTTAGTCCCGAGAGCTTTTGTTTCAGATAAATAATATATTTTGTGCAGTTTGTGAGGATGAGACTTTTTTATAGCCTCTCCACTGAAACATATCATGGCAGTGTGCAAAGTGAGCCTTTCCACTCTGCGATAAGGGATGGAGAAAATATACACCAATTTTATTACATAAATGTACAGGTGACATTTTGAAGAGAAGGGAGTAGGAAGGGGTAAGTCTGTGATTCTGCTCAATGAGTAACACTAACAATGCTGAAAATGGGAGGTTTCTGAAGATTGCTGGTTGATTTGCCTTGCAAATACCTGGCACACCTTTGACAAGAACCCATTTGCACAGTTTTGTCAGCGCTTGTTTAACATGAAGCTTAGTGCCATGATGACGTGTCCCTGTAGACCTTTTTATTTTCTTCCTAACTACAGGCTTGCTTGACAGAATGACATGTTGAAACGCTGTGTGAGAAAAGATTTGTTATGGAGTGTGGTGGGTTTTGTTCTTTTTTTTTTATTAGAAGCGTTGTTATGAGTCTAATTGGAGGGAGTAAGCAGCCAGTATCATTAGTGTCAGGGTTTGACTGATCATTTTCTAGGTGCTCAGGGCACTCTGTGTGCCGTGCCACCCTCTTGCCTCAGCTAAACCAGTTTTCAGCAGAGCTGGGATGGAAGAGGCAGCGGCAAAGTGACAATATCTCCTGCAAGAGCTCTCCACAGCTCCCTTTGATGGGAGGAACCACCCAGCACGTCGGTTTTACTCCAGGCTTTTTTGGTTGTGGCGCAGTCAATTAAAATGACAAAATGATGCGTGATGGGAGGAAGAGCCTCATTATATTGTTGCTTGTACTTTGTAGTTTGCTTTTAAGGGCTCTGTTTGCCATCACACCTAATGAAGGGCAGGAGCTGGCGGCCTGGGTTGCAGCGATCCTGTGCAGAGCACAGATGTGTCATGGTGACACCACGACAAACACCACTTTGGGGTTTTATTGTGTGGCTGATAGCTCTGTTAAAGATGCAGGTCTAAAGAAGTTTAATTTAATCCTGTTGCCATGATTGTGAGGCACGGGAGCTGGGCTGGTTGTGTTTATTCTGCTCTGATATTAAGAAAAACCTAGCTGCAGCTCATTCTCCTCTCGCCTGCATTTAACATCCTGGTGTGTCTGCACTGGGTGCCCGTGGCCAGGGGCTGCAGGGACCCTCTGAGGAGAGCTGAGGGGCTGCCCCGGGCCGGACACAGCCGGTTCCCGCCGGTTCCAGTGGCCCCAGCGCAGGGCACAGCCGAGCCCCTCAGTGAGGCTGGCGGCACCTCAGGGACAGTGTGTTTAGGAAAGGGCAAAACACTGCCGGTTGGTGAGGGGGAAGGTGTCAGAAACAGCCCTGAGAGAGCCAGGGGAGTCGGGGAGGAGGGAGGAGATGCTCCAGGGGCCATGGACCCTGGGGGAGCTGGTTCTCCTGACAGGAACTGCAGCCATGGAGGCCCGCTCTGGAGCAGGGGAAGGTGTGAGGAGGAAGGAGGGACAGAGAGGAGCTGTTATGGAAGGACCACAACTCCTCATCCCCATCCTTGTGCCACTTGGGCAGGGAGAGGTAGAGCGGTAAAAAAGGAGGTGAGGAAAATGTATTTTAGGGAAGAATGTACTTTAGGTTTTTTGTCTTTCTCACCATCCAAACCTATTTTAATTTGCAATTAATGAAAATAATTTTTTCCAAGTTGAGTCTGTTTTGCCCATGAAGGTAGTTGGTAAGTGATCTCCTTGTCTTCATCTCAACTCATGACCTTTTCATCTTATTTTCTCATTCCCGTTCTGGTGGGGGTGGGTGAGAGAGTGGGTGGGTGGGTGGCAGCCTCTCCAGGTCGACCCACCACAATATCATGTGCTGAGGGATTTTGTATAGCAGTTCCTTCAGGGCGAGGAATTTTTCCTGCATGATGTGCTTTAACATCCAGCACATAACCGTCTTCTCACCTGTATAGCGCTGGGTACTGGAGTGAAATCTCCTGAAGGTGGGAGGGAAAGAGGTAGAGGAGGAGTGTGTGTGACAGGTAGAGGAAGTGGGGCAGTGTATTTGACCAGCGTTTGAGATGCCATCAGGTTCCTGGGTTCATAGACTTGCAACTCAAAAGAGCTGCTATGCTCGGTTAGATTGCTTGCCAACAGATTTTCTACAGGGTTCTTCATGGTAAATCAGGTATGAGCTTTTAGATTTTCTAGTAATTTCTCTGTGATGGAAATGCACAACATGACAATCACTATTTGAATGTGTTGCTGATGTGTTTGTCAAGATGAGAGCTTAACAAAGAAACTGACTGTGCTGAAACAAATACGGTAAAAAGGAGTTAAATGCAAACATATTTCTTTCTGTCCTGCAGAAACTCAACGTATTGCATGAAGGTGTCCATGTCCTTGACGGTAGCTGAGAATGAATCTGGGCTTTGCTACAACAGCAAGATCAGATATCTGGAAAAATCAGAAGTCACTAAAAGAAAGACAATCTCCTGTCCTGATATTGAGGATTACAAAACAGCCAGTCAAGAGCCAGATGTGGTGTGGTATAAGGTAACCATTGCTGTCTTCTTGCTATTGTGCTGAAACTACACAAAACTTCCACTGTTTTCAGTCTGAGGCATAGAAATGGCCTTTTGTGAGCCTGCAGTGGTTTGTGATGGGTCTGAAGGATTCTCTCACAGTATTACAGAAGTAGTACTAAAGTACAGGCAAAACTAACTAGCATAGTCATTGTCTAACAGAAATCAGCATCAACGAGGATGTTCTGTGCTGGAGATCATATGATTTCTCTAGCAGCAATATCATGTTCCCAAACCATTGTGCCTCTGTACCAGTTTCCACCTTGGTGGGCTGTCTCCCTACCTGATACACTAGTAGAAACAAAGGGAGGCAGCCTACAGTGGAGCCAAAGGTGTATCAGCACCACCAGCTTCAGGAGTGCTACTCAATTAATTTTTATGAAGTCTGTTGGGTAATTTCACCAAGGCTTGTTAAATTTTACCAATCTGCTGGGTAACTTCACAGAGATGTATTTACTTTTGCTGAGGTTCATTGAGTAATTTTAACTGAGGTCTGTTAGGTACTTTTACAACTTGACAGGTAACTTGGCTGTCTGTACCTTCTCCAAGGCCCGTCAAGTATTGCCCACCACTTTCAGCAGCAGTGATGTGTTTCTGTAGCTCCCCAAGAAAATAGGAGAATGATTAAAATATGAGTAGTCAGGCAGACATCAAGTACTAAGACCACAGCAAGGTCTTACAAGTTTTACCCTTTGTCTGGATTTGGACCAAAGTCTGATATTTGAAAAGCCCTCGGGTACAAGTTGCTGTAGGAAACAATGGAGAAGAATGAATTGTTGAGAGTCAGAAGGAGCACAAAATGGTTGGGCAAGAGGAAGAGCTCAGTGGAGTCTGTGGAAAATAGGGTTTGGATTGTAGGGACAAATGCAGAATGAGTTTAGGACAAAGTTCAGGTAATGAGAACAAAAACGCACAAACTAGTTAAATCCTAAATTTTGAGTGCTCAATTTGCCAACCTTAATAATGATATTTTAAAATGGTTATTTTGTGTGAAATAAATAATATGTGCAGAACTACAGATTTTTTTTCCTCCTTAGCAGGTTGCGTCAGAAAAGAACAATTATAAAAGTTGTCATCTATTTCTATTTCTTACAGAAATCTCACATGTTCTGTCTTATAGTAACAAAACATGTGCCATAACCCACTGTTGATATAAACAAAGTTTTGCTTTTGGCCATTGAAGCTGTTTCTCTCAGTTTATGGGGAGATACCTTCAATGCTGTTCATACATAAAAGAAATTTATTCAGTTAACTCTGAAATCTTGGAGAAAAGAGGGTTCCAGAGAGAAGCTGTTTCTTGCCCTATCTGCCTGGGTATTACTGAACACCAGATCACTAAAGATCTCACTTTTTTGTAAGAGCATCCTGCAAAAATAGTCTGGCAGCAATAATCTTCATCTGTCATAGAGCAGAAATCGGTCTAAGGAAGATGCATGTACTACCCCACATCAACTGTGTTTTGTGCTGACCAGGAAAGGGAACAGAAGGGTCTTTATTCCATATACCCACACATGTTGTCTGGGTTGCATGCACTGGTTGTGTGACACCAAGCTGGAGTGTGACACCTGACTGACAAGTCATTACTGTGGTGAAACTCAACATAATTGCTGTGGTTGGATGATAATGGTGAGGACATCGAAGTCAACAACCTTTAGTCTGGATTGATAATGAAAGGAGACATTAGTGGAATAATCTACTACATATACCTCCTTATCCATAATTAACAATAACGTGCTATCGGTTCAGTTCTTAGACAGCACCTGTGTTATCTGGACCTGGGTCAGGAAGCTCTGTAATGTGCAATATCAATATTAATGCTATGCAGAAGGTATATGTGTCAGGTTATCCCTTGAAACTTATTTCTGAAACAGGGTTTTAGAAGAATATTCTAGAGGGTAAATTCTGTCTATTTAAAAGAGCAGAAGTCCAGTTTCTAGGAAATATATAATTACTTGGATTTCAAAATAATATGTTGAGTACTGGGGTAACCCCTACAAACCACAATCTGGGACTTAAGATCATGCTGTATGAGGCAACATGCGTAACAAAAGCAGGTCTCTTCTCCCAGAGAATACTGTAAAGTGATATTCCACTTAAGGATCTGACCCCTGATTTCTGAAGAAGGCATTTGTTTCCAGTCATAGCACGCTGGATCCTCAAGTTTTTCCTCTCTACCTTTGTGACTGAGTTTGAAGTGTACATAAAGGTGTAATCATCCATCTTCTTGTGTGAAAGTGCTCCGGAGGTACTGGGGGGCAGTTCCTTCTCATAATGCTGAAATATTTATAGAAGATTTTTAGACAGGAGGAGAGTGTAAATTGCCCAGAATAGAACAGTAGATAAATAAGTATGAGGAAGTCCTCGAGGTTCCTTCTTTATACTTTTAGCTGAAAAGAGAAATCCTTGTGTTCACAAGAACCTGCCAGTTCACAGGTAGTCAGGGAGTTTGGACTCATGACCGATGAAATACCGTCAGACAGGACAGTAACGGTGCAAACCCACTGTGCGCAGGACTCACCCTGCCTTCCAGAAGGCTTCTCTAAGTGGAGAGATTAATGAATCTGAGTCAATAATTGCATCAATTTACAGGGAGTTAACAGTAATTTAAACACGCTCTTAAAATAATTATGCCTGAATAGATTTCCACATGCGCACCCAATAAGTAATAAAACATTTGCTGTGAGGATTTGTTTTAACAGTAGTGTGAACTTCACTGCTGGCTAGAATTACACTGCATGAAATATTTATTTTTAAAGATTTCCACAATTAATCCCATTGATATACACAGAGCACTGTTACGCCCCTTAAGACTGTTTTGACAAGAAGTATAAGGATTTTTTTGAAATAAATGTATGTGTCAATGAATGGTTGAACGAGTGGGATTTAAGAATAGGAGCCAGTTTCATGAAAAATCAAATGGCAGAGGAAAAGGTATATTACATCTAGAATGTAGCTTCTTAATCCATTTCCACCATCTCTTTTCTACTACTGGGTTGAAGGAAGGGCTGTGAAAACAATCCAGATGTCAGGTGAAGGGCAGGTAGTTGTTATAACCATAACAGTACCCTACAAAAACAGGGTTGTTGAGGGGCTGCCACTTAAATTTCAAGGAAGAGAAAAAGAAGCAGAGAAAAAGTGCACAACTTAATTATTAGGGGGAAAAAAGCCAAACCATTTAAGATGTCTAAGGAGAATAAATAGACTAGAAAAATAAACTTTCAGATTCTTCCAGGAGGTAAATATGGAGGAAAAGCAGAAAAGAGCAATTAGTTGGTTAAACAAGCAACAGTCGTCCAATTGAGCACTTAGCTCTTTAAAGAAATTGGCAGACTTCTGACAGTAAAATCTAGATTGTTTCCACAATATGAAGACTAGTTAGATTTTTTTTTATTGGTTTGTGTCTCAGCCATTTTTTCTTGCTTAAAGTACAAATTGTTAGGATTTTACAGCTTCTCCACTTTTTTGCCTTTAGTTTTGTGGATTGAATTAGTCTGTGAATAACAGGCAGAATAAAACAGGCATTTTCAACATATGTTTGGAAATCCTGCTTAGTCAGTAGAAGAAAAATTAATTAGCTAAAATTTGGGAAAGAAAGGCTTATAAATAATTTTTAATATGAAGTGTTTTAAGTATATACAAAATGAAACAATTAGGAAATCAGTGGTACAATTCCAGCAGAACAATTCCTCACTGTAAAACCACAGTAACACAGACATCGGGCTAAATCATTGATCTCTGTAGTAGTAAAGATGTCACCCTTCTTATTACAAACATGTAGTATATAAAACTATAAAGCTTATGAAAATGTATCTTCGATCACTTTTTCTCTCATACTTTTAAAAATAGTGAATATAAAACTGGTAGTGTGTGATAGGGTCTTTCAGTGCTGCATTGGAATGGTGCATATCTGAAATACGCTTACTTTGTGTACTCTGGGAATTGTATTCCTTCTAAATTAGGATTGAGTAGAACTGAATCATACTCTTTGCCCAGTAGAGCTAAAAAAATGAGTGCAAATCAGAAATGATTTAATGGTGTTTTCTAGCTCAGATCTGTGTCCTGCGTGAGTCTCAAGGTTGTCAGTGTGGTTTAGTAACAAAAATAAGCTCTGATTCTTCTTAGCACAGCAGATGGGATCTGGATTCTGATCATTCTCTATCATTGGTGTTAACTAAAGTTCACATGTGAGACAAGATCACACTTTCCTTACAACCGTGCTTTGGAAACAGAGAGATACCCTGAACACTCCGTTACCTGGAGTAGAATTGCACAGCTTCAGTGTTCTAAATCTGACTACATTGTAACTGAATTTGGCCTATTAGGGATAGGGATAAATGCTTCAGTGCTCCATTGTCAAATGCAGGGCCAAAAGCTCACAGTCACATCTTTTCACTTCTTTATTATTGTCCTTTAATTTAGAAACTGACATAGTGGGTTTTGAATGTTTGAAGCCCCATGAAAAAGTTATGTTTGTGTCATTCTGATCTCTTGCTGTCATGCTATATATTTGAGTGCCAATATATTTTCTTGATTGGTTGTTTTATTAAGAGAAAGCTTTGTTCTGTTTTGTTTGCTGTATTTCTGACACTGCTGTTGCAGATGGGCAGAAAATGGGGCATAGGACTGGCCTGTTTATGTGGATCTCGGAAGTTGCTGAGCCTGTTAGTTGCAGTCTGAGAGCTTATTCCATGTTGCCACCTTGAAAGAGGGAATAGGGGGCATTAAAGGTACTCAGGCCCAATGTTACTTTGTGTGCTCTGGCTACAAAATTAGCCACAGCTTCCAGAACTGTGGGGAGTACTGCCTGTTTTAGAGAACTGAGAAAAGTGGTTTTGTTTGCAGGCAGAAGCAGGCTTGATGTTAAAGTTATTGAGTGACAATAAATATATCATCTTAAGGTACCATTTTAAAGAGACAAGGATCAGATTGTGCTTATGCTTTTAGTTCAGAGCATTCCAAAAGGTATTCAATCACAAATGCTGTTAGTGTGGAAGGTGACTGAGCTGGCTGTTAGAAAGGGGAAAGCCGTCTCTTGCGCTGTATCACACACTATACAGAAGGACTCAAATGCTGTTCCAGTAGCTCCACAGTTCATAGTGATGAACCTAAATCTGCCAAATAGCAGCTAAGGTCTGCCTGGGGAAGTCAGTGGGAGTTGCAGGCCATCAGCAACATCCACTCCATCAGAGGACGCACGTGGGGGTGATGCTACAAAGAGCCCAGTGATGGGAAAATGCTGAATCAGTGTGCCAGGGAAGCTGGTGATAAGAAACAAGATCATAAGGAAACCAGTCTTCCTGTATTTTCTTGCTCACAAAACTGCTGTTCTTGTTTCCTTCTGTTGGTAAACAGTTATAGCCTGAGACTGTGTGTAAAGTTTGCCTTCAGGTTAACTCTTAACAGGTGTTGTCCTTACTCCCTTCAAAAAGAGATGAATTTTAAGGGTCCATCCTGAAGTAAAGGTCTTGGCAGTTGTTCATCATGAAAAAGAGAAGATACTTAACGATTGCTTCAGGGCACCATGTATTAAACACGGCCCATGTGATACAGTGGGAATTACTGAACCTTAAAAACATTTCAGTTTAATTTCTGTCTTCAAATTAATTCCAGTTTCAGATCCCCATACTTTCTAAAATTGTATTTGAATTGTAAAATATATTGGGATGGTTGTTTACTTATGGATAATACTGAAAATCTGATCATGCAACAACACTGTCTTATGTCATACAAGCTGAGTAATTTTGGCAATGGATTTTTTTCCTGCAGGAATGTAAGCCAAAAATGTGGAGAAGTGTTGTAATTCAGAAGGGAAATACTCTCTTAATACAAGAGGTCCAAGAAGAAGATGGGGGAAATTATACTTGTGAACTGAAATTTGAAGGCAAGCTTATACGAAGGACAGTTGAATTGAAGGTTACTGGTAAGAATCTTTGTTCTATGCCAATAGAAAAAATAAATCTTTGAAGTAATAAGAAAAAGTGGTTTTCACATGTCAGTGAATCTGTTTGGTAGAAGTAAGTCCGAACCAAATCCCAATAGCCAAGCAGTGCCAAACTACGGGAAACCTGTATCCAGATCTTATAAAATTCCACAGAAGTCTACTTCTACCTTTTGCTCTGTACAAAATCTGGAAATGATGGTTATAAAGCAAAAGGCAGAGCAGACCTAAGTCCTCCCTTTGCACTGGAAGTAATTTAGAGTCCAGTTTTGTCTTCAGCACTAAACAGAGGAAATGTTGACTGAAGCTGTAAAACAAGCTTTTGATGAGGTTTGTCCTAGAACAAACCACAGCCAAAAGAGACATCTTGAGTCATTAATAATTTTTTTGAGTGATTGTTCCATATTTTTGAGCTTTGGTATAATTTATGAGTTCAACTTCTTTAGTCTAGAGTTTGTCTTTAGTGAAGAGTGTGGCGCAACCTATTTCAAGAATGAAGTTAGGAAGATTGAGCTGACAGAGGGAAAGTAACCTGCTTATCAAGAGGTCATACGTTGTATGTTTCTGAGTCCATGTAGTAATCTACTAGTCAACAGTATTTTTCTGTCTCTTTTTGTCAGGTACCAGAAATGAGTGGGTAATAAAGTATTGCCTACCAATGTATTACTAATTCCTTTCCATTCCACTGTGAAGTATGACTTCTATAATTATTATTTTGCCTTCATTGTCTGTGTAACTTTGCAAGTATCCAAAACCAGTTGAGTTTTTTTCAGCCTTTTGCACAAAACCATATAAACAACTGAGTAGGTATTTTCCCACCTGTGTTTTGACATACTGATTAAAATGTGGTCCTACTTAAAGTGCTGATAAGTAGAATTCTGCTTTCTTATATCAAACTGAATTAGTCCATATGATATTTCTAATATATTCTTGAAATAAAATTCTTCCCTTTATTTTGACTGAAATCCATTTTTCTAGTCTTATCATTATTCCTCATTTTAAATTAGTTCTTTTTGCTGTGTGCCAGATTCATATATCATGTGATTCTTTACTGTCCATGTTTGACGATGGACGGGTCTCTAAAGTATTGATTTGACCTACCTGACCCCAGACCTGTCAAATGAAGATATAATAGCTGCCTTGTGGATAGTTGCTACCCTAGGTGGCATGCTGGTCTTCAGCCAGAATATGAACTAAGTTTGACAAAGTGAAAATGAGATGCATCTAATTCAATTCCCCGTGATGGATATTCTTTATATAACAGACATTCTATGCTCTCCTTTTCATCATGACCTTGCTAGAACTCATCTGTTCTCTGTTATTTTAACAGTGTAGTATATTCATGCTTCACTCTTTAATGAATTTGTCCTAAACTAACTAAAGTTATTTGTTTTATTAAAATGTTTATGACCTGAAGTATTAAAAATGTAAACATGCAACATGCAAGTGTTCTCATTTTTACAAAATGCTTGAGTACCAGGTGATTGTTCCCCTTGTAATTTAGTGTGAAATTCATATTGATTTAAATTTCCTTTAGTTTATAAAAGCACATATGCTAGTAAAAATCTTTTCCAGATTTAAGTGTTTGGGAGACATATCTGATGTTATGTGTTTGCTGGTTAGATCTTTAGATATCAGGAATAGGCTAGTAAGTTTATGTAGATGACAACCTGAAAATGTGGATTAGAACTATCAATGTAATATAGAACCATGTAAGCATATTACTTTAGAGCTTGGTGCTTCACCTAGTTTCTTTCTCCTCCTTCAGTTTTGTTTCATTTGTGAATTTTACATGCATGTGGCTTTAGATCTTTTTGGGTGAGAGGTTAAAGAAAACTCATGCAACAAAGAGCAGAGGATGACTTGTGTGGCTGGCCATGTCAGATAGACGGTCCTGAGGCAGATCAGACCACAGACTGGGAGCAGGTATATGACATGCTCGGGGACTTTGCTGAGGAGTATGTCTCATGGAAGGCAGAAAGAAAACTACATACTGGTGTAGTTGTTGACATACATCCTGAGAGTTTGCTTTCCCTGGGGCTAGTGCAGATCTAGGTTGGAGGCACCTCTGGAGGTCATCCTGTCCAACCCCCAGCTCGTGCAGAATAGGCTACAGCAGGGTGCTCAGGGCTGTGCCCAGTCAGATTTTGATTGTCTCCAAGAATACAGACTCCACATCTCTGGGCAAGACTGTCACAGTGCTCAATGACCCTCACAGTAAAAAATATTTTTCTTGTATTTGAAGATAATTTATTTTATTTTCGTTTGTATGCACATTGCCTCTTTCACTGGGCACCATTGAGAACAGTCTGTATCCATCTTTACCACCAGGTGTTTATACACATGGATAAGATCCCCTTGAGCCTTCTTTTCTCCAGACCAACCCGCCCAGCTCTCTCAGCCTCTCCTGGTATGATAGACACTCCAGTCCCTTATTCATCTTTGTAGCCCTTCACAGACTTGTTCCAGCATGCCCATGTCTGTCTTCTAGTGGGATTGTTGGTGCACTGGCCCATATTATTCACCTGTCTGAAAACTGAGTTCTCATCAGAATACAGTACCAGAAGGAGCTAGGGTGAGACCAGAGCTCAGGCTGGTCTTTATAAATCATTGTTAACAACTACTGCTGAAGGCTCACCAGAAAAGCTGTGGTAGAATTGTCTCTGCTAGCCTGCAATGCAGATGTGGAGAAAAGGATCTTTCCTACTGTTTTCTTCTGCAGGAACTTCGTAGTGATGCTTCTATTGCTGTTACTTATTAACGTGCCTGAATTGGCATTTATTGGCAAGTGCCCGAGTTCCTCTAACAATACAGATTTTGAACAGCAAGACCCTGTTGGCCACTGCTAGCAGCCATGGTAACCTGAAATTGTCATTAGAATAAAGAGTTATTCTGAAAGTGAAACGGGCAACTCTGTGTCTTCCTCAAGCAAGGAGAGCTGCACTGCCATGGAGAGAGGAGGTTGGGTTAGATTCCCTGTGGTCTTTCAGGCATTCACTAAGGTACACAATACTTGAAATATCAGCTAAGTCAATTAAGTTATTTACTTTATCTCTTGATTGTAAGACAAGGATTTTTCCTTTTTTAAAGTTGCATCAAATCTGGTACATGAAGTTTTTAGTCCTTTTTGGAGATTCTGGTAGTTATGGAAGTGACAATATGAAATAACTGATATTCTTAAGTAAGTGCAGTATGGGCACCTAAATGGCGAAACTTTAAATCAGAATAAGTGCAGTGCTGATGTAACAGAAGTTGGAATAATGGAAAGCTTTTGGAAAATTTGAAGGTGCAGGAACCAGAAGCACCATTTTAACTTGCTGTTAGAAAAGGTAATCTGAAGAGTTAATGATATCCAAGACTAATGCAGCAGCTTTACTGAAGATGTGATCCCACAAGGCAGCCTGATCAAATTTAATTGCAGAGGAGAGAGCGGTGGTGGACTAAGTGAAAAATGACAGTGTATTTGATATTCATATTAGTGTTGCTTAAGCATTTATTTCAAGCAGAGTCTGCTAGGTGAGACTTCTAATTAGGGGCAAACCCCTGCTCTTATTGGTTAGTTATCCAGCGATTATTTAAGCGAACTTCCAGTGAAGTCATTAGGGCTATTAGAAGGTGCTGCCTTAACTTCTTCCTGTGCCAGAGCATCGGGGCAATTGCCTGAGTGGCCGTGGCTGTGCAAGGGACCTGCAAGGACAGCATGTGCCAGTCCTCAGGCACTGCTTTCCTCAGGTCCAGACTTCCCTTGTGTGGCTGGCAATGTTACCGCATGGCTTTGGAGGGTAAGGTATGGGCAAGTGTGATTGAGATCATACAAGGCTTCAGAGGCTGTAGCTCTTTAGGGTTGTAGGGAAGAGGCTTGCAGCCTAGAATATATTTGAAAAATATTTTGATGCAAAGTATTTATAGGGACAAAATCCTGAGCTACAATACAGCACTAATGAGCAGTGCCTAAATCTTGGTGTTTGGGTGCGTTTAACAATAATAGATTGTCAACAGAACAGCTTTTTCATCACTATTTCTTTGTGGGTTTGTTATATTATGCAGACAGATGTGAAACAAGTCTTGTCAGCCTTTTTTGCTGAAGAAACTCGATGACAGCGTTATCTCTTAGCAAGTAACATGTAACCCTTCAGTCTATGTAAAAAAACCAACAAACCCAAACCCAACCTTTTCACTTTGCCTCTTGGTAGTTTTGTTGTGAATAAACAAGTGAGATTAGCAACTGTGAGCCAGGGTTCTAAATCCTAAAAATGTAACAAAGTCCATTTTTAATTAGATATTAAATTAGAGTGCACCCACGTAGAAAAAAAATTAACATTCTAATATAAAGTTACAGATAATCAACAATATCAGAATGTATTAATTTTTAATAAAATTACAGATATTCACGAGTGTCAGAAGTCATAAGCACTTCAATGAGTGTTGTTATATGCCAGTGTTTATTGAAGAACAATTATTCTATTCAGATAAGAAGAAAAACCCAGGCACAAAAAGTCATGTTGTTTTTAAAAGGTAATTTATGCAACCTCCTGTTTTCCCCAACCCTACCAACCATTTCACTTGGCCTGATACATGGCAATGTTTCGATAGCTTTTGGGATGAAAAGGTGCAATTGAGAAAAACACCTGCTATGTTTCCCTGCTGCTTCAGCACTCTGTTTTGGTTTCAGGCTTAGAAGAAAATGTAAGCAGATGTACGTTGGAGGCTGGGGAAGGGGTGACCCCCTGAGAGAGGAGCAAGCCCTGCTCTCATGAGGTGGTCCAGGCATCCCCTGGCAGATGGGGTGATCTTGCAGGGATGTGCTTTTCCACGGACAGCTATGCTAGTGGAAGAGGTTGCCTTGTTTGCTCTGTTCACTGTGAAAAGAGGTGATTTGGGAGTTTGTACTGGTGAATTATTTTCCAGTTTGACAGCAGAAGCTGGCCATCTGACCAACTTCATAGACTGCTGGTGATGGATTGGAGTGACATGCAGGAGTTACTGGACCGCTCTGTCCAGCAGCCCTGTCCTCCAAGTTCCCTTCAACCTCTATTCTGTCATATTCTTCATAGGCTGCTAAAATGCCTGACTGTTCCTAAAAGTCACTTATGCAGCAATATTTGTTTTGACCGTTGTAAATGACAAATTATTCCACATGGCTACATGAATTGAATGATTCTAGCTGAATTCACTCTTTGCTCATAGTTTTTCAATTAAATTCTTTCAAATCTCATTACATTGCTCACTTTTCAAATTACACCTGCTGCTGTTGCTAGATTTTGTTTGTGTGTTTGAGACCCCTTTATTAGCACAAGCAGTTGATGGTGATTTGCTATTGTTAAGCCAAGGGGGTGAATTGGATTGAAAAATGCAAACGATTAGTCACACTCTCCAGCAGCTCTAGGGATATACAGAGATGAGCTACCACAGAATAAGCAAGATATGAGCTAAAAGTAGTTCCACTATTTGGTGGTAGTTGCTTTTCTGCACATTTTTAATCATCTGTAAACTGGGTATGCTATTTAAGTTATTTGTAGTGGAGTCTAGTGATGCATTGGCAAGAATCAATGGGTGCTGGTCAGTACAAGTTTACATCTGCAGTAATCTGTAAGTGCACCCTAAGCCTCATCAGTTTACAGCAGATAAATTATTATTAACAGAATCATACCAATGTCCTACTCACTGGCAACATTTTTGGCTGTTGACAGGCTCCAGAACAACCATAGCAAAAAGTGTTAAGATAAATTAAAAGCTTGTTTAAGCTGAATTGAAATGTGTCCTTTGGAATTCAGACTATTATAAGGGATTTACTTTTATAATATAAAGTGTGAGAATTGTTATTTGCTTAAAAATCTGATAACATTTAATTATGATTCTATCCCAGCGGCATTATGTTTTGGCACAAGCATCTTAGTAATCTGCAGTGAATTTATGAAATGCCTCAGTATTGCTTAAGTAGTTACTTGTCCAAAAAAACCCAGTTTAGCTCTAAAAGGTCACTGAGCTCTGAATATCGTTGTGCAGATGGGAATTGGATATACATAAAAGCTGGGCAAACATAAGACACAGGTTAAAAGCAGCTGGCTAAGGAATAAATGTGGATGAACAGAACGTGTTCATCAGTTTCCGGCAGCGAGAGGTCCTGTACTAAGGACCTGCCTGTCACACAAAGCTCTGGTCTGTAGGGATTCCTAAGTTAACTCTGAAGGAGGTTTTTCAGCAGAACCAGCAGAGCTAGTTAAAATATTTGTATGGCTTTTGGTACCCAAAGTAACTCTGACATCTGTGCCTGGCATTGTACTGTGCAGGGAGGGCAAAGCCTCTGGGTCCTGGTGGAGGCTGGATGTACTCTCATCCTGCTGTTACTGCTTCGTAGTCTAAGCTCCAGAGTCTTTTATTTGGGGATGGAATGAAACCGCTGTTGTTACCACCATTTAATCATCAAATAAGACAGTAATATGTCAGAGCACTATGTGGAAATAACATCCATTTCAGTTTATGTAATTTTAACATCAAATATCATGTTGCAACATTTTGTGTTTCTTATTTTATTTTGTCAGATTGCTTCCTTTTTTGTGAGCCAAAAGATTTTTGATTTGCTTTGTGGGTAATGTATATTACTAGAATCTTTCAGCATTCCTGAAATTAGATGTTTTGATAGTGCCTATTAGTTTTTTTAATTGATATTTTTTAAAAAAAACAACACCTGAATTTTCACCAAAAGCAGACTCTCGTTCCTGGCAGCACTAGACATCTCACCTAATCCCTGGGATCTGGGAGCTACTTGGAGTGCAGCGGTATTTTCATTGCTGATTTTGACCAGTGGATCTGATAAGAGCTGCTAGCTCCCCTCCCTCTTATTTATTTGTATTTTCAAGCATGGGTCAGAGTGCCTGCTGTCTCCAATAAAGCAGAAAACATTTCAAGGAAAGCCTAAAGCAGCCTGTGAATTTTCCTGATGAAACAGACTGAAAAGCACTCCAAGGTAAAACGCGGTGCCGTGCGTATGGTGGGAGTTAGCCTGGCCTTCAGGGTTTGCTCCTGCTCACATCCTTGCATGGCCAGCGCTGCCAGGGATGGGAAGTGTTTGCTACATTTGGAACTGTTTCCCTTTTCCTGGAAACAGCTGCTCCATCTAGAGAGCTCTTTTTTTAGCTCCACATCTCCAAATGAAAAATTTCCCCTATTCAGGGTTCACCAGAATTGTATTGCATCTAAAGTGGTGTTGAAGCTGTCAGCAGCTGTTGGACCCAGGAACATGCTTTTCCTTCTTTCCCTTCTCTCCTGGCTTGGCAGCTTTAGCCCTTCTTTCCCCACTATGAACAATGTTCAGTTCACAGTCAGTGCTTGGCAGTCCTCTCCGCTCTTGACATATGGCCTAGGGTGCCTGTCCCCTGCATCCCATGCGTGTGCTCTAGCTAGAACTCACTCTTGGCAGGAAATGTGCTGTTTCCAGCCGAAGGCTCAACTTCTGCTCTCCATAACTTCACTGGGAGCTGCTGGAGTGCCATCAGAGAACATTGGCACTTTCTACTTTACAGCCTAATTTTGTACTTAACAACCTATTTTTACCCATAAGCCATAACTCCCTCCTGTACTTAGTAATAAGGACAGGAAATCACTGTGCAAAATGCTTCTGGAGTAAGGGGGTGAGAGATGTTTGCACCCTGCTGCCTTGGCTGATGTGAGGCTGGATCTCACACCTCGGTCTCAGGAGGATGCGGGGAGAAGGGAGCTCGCTGTGGCTTCCCTGACATCTGCCCGTGTGCCACACTGGGCTTTCAGTATCATTGTCTAATAGAGTCACAAGCTCGGATGTAATGATTAACCAACCAGAGCTGCTGAGCTCAAAATACAGTATGCATTTTCAGATTTTCATCAAACATTGCATAAGCAGTTAGGATGGATAATAAGCTGATAAGATTTTCATGGTAACTTGTATCTTCTTTTTAGTTCATGGTTTAGTACATGCCATCAACTAGTGTATTTGCAGCAGGCCCTTCTTTCCTTCTGGGAAACACCTTTTAACATAATTATTATTATTATTGTTGTTATTATTATTATTATTATTATTTTAACAGAACTTTTACCAATATTTGAGTCTGAAAGAAAATAAATGAAAAAAATTTAGAGAAGCCTGTTGTTATGGGGAATACCTTTACAAAAACAAAAGGCAAAGAGAAAAGCAGCTTGTGTGTGGCTGCAGTTCTGATAACTATGAAAAGGAAATACTTTTTTAATTCAAAAGAGAAATCTTAAATCTGCAGAAATTCTGTACTTCTGGGATGGATACTACAGATTGTTTGGGAACAGCAAATCCTTCCTGTTCCCTTCTATTGTTGACAAGTTAAAATATATAACATTTATGTTATATCTGAAGTGACATTTTCTTTCTGATATAACTTACACAGTTCCATAGCAAGACTTCATCTCTTATCCCTGTTTGCAATATCTTGACACAGTTGGGGAGTCACTTTTTCATTAAATGCAAAGGAAAGAGAAAAGCCTGGCCAAATTAAGTTTGTACAGAGAGTTCCAAACTTTGAAAGACCTTTAGTAGAAGATACTGTTCTTAGCATTTCCTCTGGTGTATTTTCATATAAATGATGCATTGCATCTTCTAGTACTTTGATTTTCTAAAGGAAACCTTCTTTTTTTTGTGACAGAGACCAAGCCAGAAATGGGTTAAGTGCTGACAAACACAGTACTAAAAGACCAGGAAATTAATTTCACAGCTGGGTTCTCAAGCCATTGCTGAAATAACTGTCTATTTAAAGCTACATATAGGAAGTGCCAAAAATTAGAGTTTTCTTTTGATATATTTTACGTGATTTGTATTAATTTTTATCAGGGTCCTTATTTTGTAAATATTAGGCTTCTGTTTCTTACAGTCAAGTATTTATCTTAAACCTCTGATTTGGATTCTGACTTGCCAGCAGCATCCCATTAACTGCTGGAGAGAGCTAAGCACGTTTATGTGGTCAAAGCACACTTAATAGCCTGTAATTCCTATAGTGACTTTAATTTTTCTAGCTACCTCAGGCAAACCCACTGTGATCCAGAAAGAGAAATGTGCCCATTTGCTTTTGACCACATTTGGAAAATGGAGCAATTTCTCTGCCTCTTTCAGAGTGTTCCTTGTTCAACCATGCAAAAACCGCAACATAAATCTGCAGGAACTTCTGTGTCTGCGAAGAGTCAACAGGAAAATTCAATCCAGAGTGAAGTATCAGTACAATGCGGGTGCCCGTTCACCTGGAAGAAGAGACACAGCCAGTTGTGTTCTGTCTTTTAACATCTCCTTTTCACCTGACATCCAGCAAGGTCCTGATAAATTGACCCAACTCTCCTGGTTTCAAGAGCACCTCATCAAAGTCAGTAAGCTGAGGATCATGGACAGTACCTGAAGGATGCACGTGCCGATTCATGGTTGCTGTGTGAACTGCGTCGCCGTTGAAGTGACAACGCAATATATCCACAAGGATAAAAGCTCCTTCATTTTCGGTCCCTCAAATGATCCAGATTGATGATTTTACCATTCAGCAGAGTGACCTGTTAATATAGGGCTCATGAAAAATGAGTTTGGAAGATAAACATTAAGTATTACCT
This sequence comes from Syrrhaptes paradoxus, assembly GCA_013400615.1. Taxonomy (NCBI): domain Eukaryota; kingdom Metazoa; phylum Chordata; class Aves; order Pterocliformes; family Pteroclidae; genus Syrrhaptes; species Syrrhaptes paradoxus. The sequence goes on along the minus strand of VZTO01011368.1, from coordinate 16,084 downwards.
CCATATTTCCTGGAGAAAGTACAAGTTCGAAGGGCAATGAGAAATGTAGCAATATGCTGCAGTCTATGAATTATATATCGTGTCAGTACTCTTGGTGCTTTACTTACAGCTTCACAAACTGCCTTCCTAGCTCATGAACATGCAAAGTAATTAGAATGGCAAATAGCGTTAGTTTTTATTGACCTCTGATGCCCCCTAGTTCTCTGTCATGTTCTTGAACATCATCTAGGTTTTTTTCCTTCAACCTTAAATCGGCAGTTTGCAGTTCATAGCATTGATTATTTGGTATTGTCTAATTTATTGATGCGGACAGCGCCGGCTTCCACACTTATTATCAGTTGCTCATTTATCCAATGATCTGTCATTGTGCACAGCAGCTGTAGCTTGCTGAATCACTTGCTATATACTGTAAATGTCAGCTATGAGCCCCCACTTTAAGAATTGCCTTTTATTCTGGGAGCTGCTGAGGCACATTCTCTAAGTGTATTGTGCTTTCAGTAGCGGAGGTGATTTAGTGTAAATGATAGGATTGTGGGGGTTTTGCCCACAACAGTGAGCTAAAGTGCAACCACTGAAATAAACCTGTACATTTTCATTTCCTATATAAAAGAAGCTTCCTTCATCATGAAAGCGTAGGCTGGATGCTTATTCTTCTTTATTAATAATAGATAGGCAGATAGATGCACAGACATGGAGTAGAGCTGCCCCTGAAACCATTTTGCTAATGGTAAAATAGATACACATGAGTGAGCAGATTGCTTTACCCGGTAAAAGTGCAGCCTTCCCACCTTCCCAGAGAAACACTGCAAATGTTGACTAATGTTTTGTCTCATAAGAAAAGCGTGAGAATAGGAAGCAATGACTATCTAGTTCCTTTGAAATGACTGGAGAAATTTTAATAGGTGAGCAGTGGTAACTTTAGCTGGGAATTAGGGTTATGTTTTCTCAGCACAATGCTGATGCCTTTCAGAGCTCGTTTATACTGCATAGCAGTCGTGGCTGAGTATCTGAGATGAAAAGTTCTGCTGTGGAAGGAATAGTGCTTGCTACTGAATTGTCAGCATTATTTCTTGCTGCACTTACACGATCCTCAAAGGTGCCTTATTCAAGTGCCAGTTTGGCCTGACCCTGTTTAGCTTATGAGATCTGACAGTAGTCGTATTGCTTCAGGCTCTGATGTTACTCTTATGAAGTTCACCAGCAGACTGCAGCTAATAACTTACCAATGTTTGTTCTGTGCCTTGCAATTGTTAAGTTGAAAGGACATACAAAATGTAGCTGGTGTGTTAAGTACCCTGTCTGTCTTTAATACCGTGGAGCAGCATGGAATATATGCTCTTAATTTTTATCAGTACCAACCAAGCTATTTTTTGTCTTTGGCAGTATTGATTGACCTCTTGTAAGCAGGAGAAAAAGAAGTGTTCAACTAAATTCGTATTTAGATGTTTATGACTCCAGTCTGAAATTTTCAAAGGGATAGGTAGCTACTACGTTACATTAGACTTTCATGTACTGACTTATTTACTGTATGTGTTAAGTTGTTTTTGCAATGCAAGCATGTTTTAGTAAATAAAATCAATTTGCAACCAATGGGAAGGGAACAGTAAGTGATCTTTTCATCTTTGGCTTAAAATGAAAAGCTCTCAGAGGTGTTGTTTATTACAAGCCCTATGGGCTGAAATTCTCTGAGAAAGTGCAGGAAATAGAACGCACAGAATTGAAAACCCAAATGATTAAACAGTAAAATTAAGAAACAGTATAGTTGTAAATTTGTAAGGCAACCTTGAGTTCTTATCCTCTGGTTTGGTTTTTTTTGTTGTTTTGTTTTTAGTATAGCCCAGCTATGAACCTGAATAATTATTTCTGCTAGTAAAGGGCAGTGTGGTCTGTGATTTTATTTTATCTTGGCTGGTGCCAGTTCTCTTGTGCAGGTACCTGTCTGCCAGGAATTGGTCTGAGATAATTTCCTAATGGCTTGAGATGATAAAAGGCCTCTGGTTATAGCGAAGCAATCGAGATTCAAGCACCAGATGGCTTTTCATCTTTATAGATTACATATCACATTAGCAATCCAGCTGTGGATAGTTGAGTTGCCCATCCTGGGCCATGAGTGGTTATAGTTTCTGGCAGGGAAGGAACTAATTTGCCATAAGCTGTATATGTCCTTACGACTTCTCTGGAATACACCAACATACTTCTTTTTCTTCCTAAATGGGAAAAGAGGTGCATCTGGAATGAAGGAGCTGTGACCCTGCCAGGGCTCTGACAGCTCTGTAACCTTGAAGTGGCCATAACAGCTGTGTTTAGGCAGATGTTTTTACGGAGATTATTGTTACCTGAATATACGTATGTCCATGTGACTGTGCAGTAAAGTGATCTGGTTTAGAGATGTCATTTCAGTTGTGCTTCTCTTGGGACACAGGATGTTGCAGAAATACAGGCAAATTAATTTGTAAATAGGAATGAGAGGTACTCGGTAAGTTTTTCAGCATCGTGTGGATGCCAGTATGAGAGGAAGGGTCTCAGAAATACTGTGGGAAAGTTTGGACTGGGAGAGAGGAAGATTTTTGGTACTTGGTTGAGTTTTCTGATATAAAAGTCTGTCTGAAACTGGTAAAAAAACTAATGAAAGCATCAGAAGAAATGAAGTTTTCTGAAAAAATAATGAGTTTTGTCAGAGAGGAAGTTAGCATTTGCCCCCTTGTGAAATACTTTTTTCCTTCCATAGCAAAAATTCCATTGTGGGATAAACGACAGCTTTTCTGTGCTGTTCTCCAGAGGGAGGAAATTCACTGTTTTCCTCACTAAAAGATTTTTTCCATCACTTGAAAAAGAAGCTGCACTAGAGCTTTGGGCAGTGCTGCACTCGGAGGAAATTCTGAGATCACAGTATGCGGGTGGGAAGAAAAGATGGCACAGAGATCAGTCTGGTAAGGTGGTGGTGCTCAAGGGTTAGCATCGTGGTGCTTACACCTCCAGCAGTGACAAAGCCAGCTTATGCAAAGAAACGTTTCATAGTTTACTCTCATACTGTAGTTAATTCACGTGGGATTATTTCTTTTAAACAAACTTATTAAAGAGAAATTTCTCTTCCATGTTAGTGGCTTCTCATACAGGGCAGTTCAAGTTCCTGTAGATGATGCCACTGTGACTGACGCAGTGTAGTAAAGCATGGAAGTATTCCCTTGAGGATAGTTATCAATATGTTCATTCCAGAAAAGCAGTCACAGAAGCTGGACTTGTCTAAAATGTACATGTTGTATTTTTCTACCTGTAGGGAAAAATGTCCGTTTTCTAGGTTTTATTTTTGATTTCTGCTTTTTCTCCACCTTCCAAACTTCAATAATTCTATTCCCCACTATCCACTGTTCTGGCATCTCAACTGGAACTGTGTATTTCATAAGTAAATACTGAGGTCTGTTTCAGCTGGAGCTCATGACGTGGGGGGAGAGGTTAATGTGACCCATTGTACTCTGAAGATAAAGAGTGGGAATTACATATATTAGTTTAATGTAGAGGATATTGACTGGAAAGAAAGATGGTTCCTTTTCATTAAGTTATGGGGGGGAGGGGGGGTGTCAGAGCAACAGCTTTCGGCACCTCCGAGATCTCTGGCTATCTGCCATTGTATCTATATTCCCCATCAGCCCAGACCTCATTTAATATTTAAAATGGTGCCTGTTTTTCTAGCCCTCGCAATGGCTGTAATTCTTTTCCTTGTTCTGCCGGTGCTCTAGCTGCTACAGCTGTTGCTGTCACATTTAATAAGGACTTTGTAAAGTTTAAATATTGCATTGCTGCACCAGCTTTTCTTTGGTGTAAGGGAAGAGCTTTGTTCATTAAGATGAAGTGCTCCTTGCAGGCTCTGCTGCTGACATGGGTTTCAGCTGAAGGCAGCAGGAAGGTGTAGCTTGCCCCAGTATGCACATGAAGCTCCCTGTGGTGCGAGTGCTGCCTGACACCGTAATGCAGCCGTCGATGGAGCTAGGAGCTTGCCAAACTGTGTGATAGACCCCATCCAGCATGGAGCCCTCACTGATTTGTCCCAAGTCTGTGGTCTTCGCAAACTTCTGTCTTTCAAATAAGAATTTTAAATCAACCACATGATAGTTCCTGACCTATAGTTGGGCCATTACTCCAACTTTGTGGTCACACATTTCTCATTTTAAAATCTCCAGTGATGCTGTGGTTCCTTTTATGCAATAAACAGGTAACTTTGCCTTGCTCACTTGAGACTAGGTGGGAAATAGGGCAGCAATGTGGACAGTAGCTTGACATTTAAAAATGTCAGGGGGAGGAGGAAGTGAGACTAAAACTTCATGTCCTCGTGCCTACAGTAACTCAACTGCTTATTGAAATATTATTCTTCCCAGCCTTGGGCTCTGTATGTGTCAATCCAGCTGAATATAATTGGGGCTGTTTACTTTGACAGGCAGTCAAAATTCAAGAAAAACGTGGAAGAAAACACTCAGCCCCCAATCTGTGGTGTACTGCTGTGTACTCTCTTGTGTACATTGTATCTCCTCCCTTTCTCCTTCCCCCCAAACCCCTCCATCTCTCTGAACAACCTGGATAGATAATTACATTAATTCTCAATGTTAAACTGTGCGTTAAAAAAGCCTGTTTGCTTCCTGAAGCTAGTCATCATCTCCCAGGACCTTTGATGACATCCCCTTCCTTTGATTCTGGATCATTTTAATGTTTTCAGTATGACAGAGAATTATTTCCCTTCCCCCCCAACATTACAAAAAGACCAACCTTGCTTGTTAGGATTTCTTTTGAAGTATCCAAGGTGAAAAGTGCTGGGCTGCGGGATAGAAAAGTATTACTAAAAAAAGACATTTAAAAAAATTATAATGAAGTCTAGGTTAAAAAAGAAGTTACTTTGCAATGCATATATTTTCATCTAAACATTAGAGGCTGTTCTTTTGTTTGAATTTTCTGAGCAATGGAGGAAAACAGATGAGTGCTCATTTGGTAAAAATACTACATTTCAAGAATATTATCAATTATATTTGGACACCTCGTGGCATGTTTCTATCCTTTAAATAGGATTGGCTTTGGCTTAGTGTGCTTGTGCTGCTCTCATTCTGCTTTAATTCACAGACATTTGCGTTTCTCTGCTTTCATTGTTGGTAGCACGCTTGGTGAATAACAGCTTGCTGGGTTTACATTATGAAAATAAGAAAAGGAAATGAAAACACAGATCCTTATCTTCAAGCAAAGATGCCTAAATTAGAGCAAATCTCTTTGTTGTTCTTATGTTTGCTAAATATAAGGTGAAGTCAAATAGTCAAATCTCAGAAGCTGACATGAGAAACATCTGCTGTATGGAAAGTGGCAATTTGAATTCTCAAATCCATGACATAGTGATGCCTGTTAAACCTGAACCAAATGAAAGTTAAACTCAAGCAGAGATTGTTTCCATGTTTGCATTTGGGGTTCTCCTTTGTTCTAATGCATGCTTTTGTGTCTAGCTGAGAACTTACAGCCAGGCTGTGCTGTATTGCCGTGGAGTGAGAAAGAGGGGATCTCCAAAGGGCAGCTGCAACCAGTAGTCTGAATCAGTCCAAAGTCTTGGTGGAGAGGTGGAAGGAGGAGGCTAAAACAAGTGCCTGAAAGCAATCCAGAGCCTCAACTGGCACAAATCAACAGTAAAAATCTACGAGACAGCTCTGCTTTGCACTGACCAGGGGCCTTTGTATTTCATTCTCGGTTGCTTTTTCCAGAGGTGGGTTTAAAAAGTTGTTCCTGTTCATTTAGATTCAGCTCGCGGCTTGTTGTATGTGCCAAGGACCTTGCCACCGGAGAGGGCACTGCAAGATAACACCAGGAACAGCAAGAGCTATTGTTCTCTCTCATCTGAAGACCTAGTGTGTCAATTACTCTTTAAAATCATTGTTTAAAGTGTTTGTCATAAACCCTTTCATAGCAGGAGCACTTCTGAAATACTAAATGCTATTTTCCTTTTAGCCAGAGCAAGGATTGGTACAGAGATTGAGTCACTTGAAAGCATGTGGCTGCAATTTCTCGTATGAAGCTCGTTTGTCAACATAACAGATGCACTGCTGTAGTGATGGGGTGGTTGTCCTGTGTGCTGTTTATCACTCCAAGGGTTGTCCTGGAGGCAAGATGTGCGTGTAATGTAAAGTGGTGGAGGAACGTAGCTCCATTCTGTCTCTGTCCGGGGGCATGATGACTGTCCCAAGGGAAAGGGCAGATGCCACCATGCTGCTGTGGTGCCGCATCCTTGCGGCACTGTGCAGTGGGCTGTCTGGCACAGCTCCCACGCCCCAGCTGCTTGGGCTCTTCTGTGCTACTAGTGCAGGCACTGCTTGCTGAAGGCTGTGTTGTGATCCATCGCATTGTGTAGACATACGTACCATGTGCTTGTTGTCTGACATACGTACTGTGTGCTCGTTGTCTGAGCAGCTGCTAAAATTAAACATGTAAGTGCAAGTTGTTTTTTACAGCCTCATTCTGATTTTCTCAAGGCAGTCATTTGTATTAGGGGTGGAGAGACTGAGACCTGACCTGCAAGGGAGCTGGCTGTGGTGTCCTTTATACTGGTTTGTGCGAAGAACAAAGCGAATGTAACTGTTAGTTACACTGTTGTAAAATTTGTGGGAAACTGGTGCTATGCTTTGAATATTTTAAAAGTATTTTTTCTAAATTTGACCTTGATTTTGAGTTTCTGGCCTTCAAAAGAGAAAAAGGGCATCTTAACAGATACTTTTCTTGCAACAAAAATGGCAACAGCAAAATCAACTCCGGCCTCTGATCAAGCCTGGGAAATTTCACGCTGAAAGGAGATTTCAAGTCACTGACTTGGCATGAAAGTACAACCCTTGTGTGTGTCCTTGTGTGTGTAGCTATTATTACAACAAGGGGTGATGTGTGCCTACCAAAGAAAACTCAAAATGACAAAACATAATCTGAGACGTGTAAGAGATGGAAAAGTAATTGAGTAAATAGGACATGGTTTGCAAGAAATCCATCGCAGCATGAAAGTGAAAGAAGAGCATGTGCCAGCTTCCTGAGATGAAGGTGATTGTGCTCTAGACAGTTAACATCATCAGCGAAAGTCTAAGATGCAAAAGCAAACGCATTAAGCTGTTTTTATCTAGGGCGGTCTTTTTGATCTAATAGCAGTTAGATGGGTGTGCTGTTCCTAGACACTGGAGGGGTAAACCATCAGAAATAAAGAGTCTGGCTTCCGCTAATGTTAAACAAAGTAACTTGTATTGTACTCAGTGGTTTTACAACAGTGTGTAGTTGAGCTTGAGCGTTTGGTCCGTTGCAGACATGTGGCAACGCTGGAGAACAGCTGTCGGATGCGTAGGCTAGAGAGTTAGAAAAGTAAGAGGTGAGGGAAACAGGCAAAAAAGAGCTTCCGTTTCTATGGAAGAGGGAATTTTTGGTGGGTGTTAAGTTTCTTTTGCCAGGGAGAGCATACTTTTCAAGCCATGCTTTGTTCCCATCTAGAGAGAAACATACGCGGTTTCAGCTGTGAAAATTATCCTGCGGTAAACTAGTCTCAAATGACTTTACTGCTTTGTTTCATAGTTATAATTTTGGAAGCATATTGCAGCAAAGGCCTTCATCCAGGACTGAGTTCAAATCAGGTTTTGAGTTTTGAAATTGAAGTCAGTTGTGAAATCCCAAAGCATTTCAAGATGCCCCTGAAGAATTTAACAGATGAAAAGTGTATTTTATGTTAAACAGTTAATTCAAACGGTAAACAAAGAGGAGGAGGGAGGAAACAGTTGTTTCCTAACAGCAAAATAATTTATTCACTTGATTTTTTTATTGTCTTCTGCAGAAAAGTATGAGGACCTTAAAATAAAGGTAGAGGTGGGAATGCATTAATACCAGGAGCAGGCATGCACAGTATTCCACATTGTGTATTGTGGAAGCGATGCTCCATATGTGAATTTACTCAGAGCTCACTATTCTCTGCTTCCTCGTCGTCCTGATGGTTTAGCTGTGTGTGTGGAGAAACACTTTGTGAGCTGCTTGAGCTTTCCAGTCTCAATTCTGACTCTTAAGTCCCTTACTCAGAAATGTCAGGAGGGTACTCATGGGCCTTAATTGATTTCTGTGGGACCAAGGTTAAGCATGAGGCCATTGCCCATCCCTTAACCAGTTGTCTGTTGCTGTTCAGCAAAACATAAACAATTGTTTTATTCTGCTTGAAGTCGATGAGGTTTAAGCACAATACTTAAGGGAAGTCACATAGGATAAGACTTTGGCGGAAAGTAATGGATTTTCAGAGAGGCAGTGAATGTGAAAACCTTTGCAGGGTCCTTCTGTGTCCCAGGGCTGCCTCTGTTCACCTCCAGGTTGACTATGCGAGGCTGGCATGTGTCAGAGTGCAGCTCTTCCAGCTGTGACAGCACCGCAGCTACCACTGCTGCTGTAAAACATCCAGGTCATTTCTCTAATGTGCTCTAATCCCAAACACTTGAAAGTATATGGGCAATTTATGCTGAATCAATATTTGGTGAATGAGGAAGGTTTTCTTACAAAGCTGATGATAGAAATGGATGTTTGGCTCTTGTATTGAACAAAGTATACTTGTGCAGCAGTTTCATCTCTGAATGGCATTTTTTGCTGCAGCTACTAGAAACATAAATGGCAAAAGAACATGCTCTGTTGTGAAGGTTGTGCTGAAAATAAAACTTGTGCTCATGTACTAATAATGATAATTAAAAAAGCTGTTCAGAAAGTGCTACTACTTGAATTAGGCCTGTCTTCATCTCGTTAAAATAAATGTATTTATTAAGTATGCATATCTTTATCTCTTATGTAATGAGAAGAACAGAGCCATATCACAGATCTGCAGTGTCTTTTGTGCTCTACAAATTAGGTGCGACAGTCACCAGACAAAAAGTGATTTATACTGTGTCTTGTAATGGGTAGAAAAATTAACAGTGGTGGCATCCATCACTTGTACGACATGCTTATCTCAGAACTTTTGCATTGATTCAAGAGAAAAGCAGGAACAAAACAATAAAGTCAGTTACATACTTGGTCCTTAACTTGGTGTGCCTAATTTGAACACCTGCTGAATAAATCTCTTGATTGAACAGAGTTTTGCTTAATAATGTGGGTACGATCTGGGTTCAGTGTGTCAGAAATTAATTCTGCAAGGGTAAGAACAAGCCCCACAACTGTTTATGTAATTTGAAGGCTATCGAATGCGTTTTAGTTTTTCTGTCTGCCAAGGCACTTTCTTCCCCTGGAGCATGTAATAGCTAAAGACTTTGGAAAAGTTTCTTGTCATGGTAAGGCATGTGATCTTGGCTTCAAAGGAAGAGATATCATCTTGACAAAATAGTACACATGAGTAAGTAAGTCATTGTTCAGCTCTGGTGTAACTTATTTCTGATTTCCAACACCTGTTCACTTCTTCAAAACTTCCAAGTTTGTAGAAGTGAGACTGATTGAGAATCTGACTCTCTGACTTTGTGTACTTCTCCTTCATTCTTCTGGCACAGGCGTGCACTGGGGTTACTGTATCTCTTTTTTTTTTTTTTTTTTTTTTAAATAACTTTTGCAAAGCTGCTTGCTACGTGTGGTGCCATCAACTGCATGGAAGTGGCAATCCAGTACACTGGTATCCTCTGACAACGTGGGAGCAAAGGAATGTTGCATTAGATACAGAACATGCCCTAGTGTAACCCACACTCCTCCTGTGCGTCTTCCTGCAGTTCTTTGCTTGTTTTTTCTGCCACCAGTAGCCTTCTGTTAAAAAGTAAATTTATTTCCTAGCTTTGTTGCTTTTGAAACAATAGGGGAGCAATAAGACACTGCATAATTCTATACAAGACATGGAGATAATGGCTCTCAGAAGACAATTATAAACATCAAGATCACTGGGATTAGTCTTTTTTCTGTATTGAAAGTGAAACATAACACATTATAATATGGGAGATGTCCAGGAAGTGTTAGGTACAAGATTTATGAGAAGCTTAACTGCAGTATAAAATTGTCTGGCTAAAGATAATACCAAGGTTAATAAGAGGAGGAAATAATTTTCTGACTATAAATCCCATTTGTAGTTATGCAGAGCAAGGTTAAAAGGGCATTTGGATCTTGGGCTCCGTCGCTTGAGATGGTTCCCTTAGCACTGGTGTGTTCCTCAGCATTGCATGATGCTATGTTGTTTGGTGTGAGATGGAGGAGGAAGAGTTGGTTAGCGTGAGTACTTAAAACCAAATCAGATTTACTGATTTTAGAGATTTTACACAAGTAGATCTCAGTTTAAGGATGGGGCAGTTGCACGCTTCCTCTCTAGGAAAGGAAGAGTGAGAAGTTTGTTAATTTACCGGAGTGCACTCGAAAAACAGTGGCCTTAAATTAAAGAGGGATATTTTTAGTGAAATACAAAATAGCTGAATGAAATATAGAACTTTTCTAGTAGGCATTGAAATTCAAAGTACTCTGAGTTCTGGCATTAGTGCAGAAAGAAATGTAATATAGGTATGTAGGTAATGTCTGTCACTGCTCCCATGTCACACTGATTGTGTTCTTAGAGCACACGCAACTTTCTGTGAATTTGCTGACTGCTAAATAATAATGTTATTTACTGAGTTCCTTTAACAGCAGACACATAATCATCTGTTCAAAGTAATTATGTAAGATCCTAGTTGATCTGAAGAAAGTCGTGTAGCTTTTTAGTCTGTAATTAACACACGTACTTGCCAGCTTTGCTTTTTCATGTAGAAATAGGAGCAGTTGTGTATTTTATTACATTTTTTTTCTTTGCTTGGAGTCTGCATTCCAAACTCTACAGAAAGCCATGAAGGATTTGCACACTTGGTGCTAAAAAAAACATATTGAGTTTCTGTGCAAGGGCTTGTGTCAGTAACAAAGCCTGTACTGCATCTACCTAAATATTCTTTAAATATTTTTTAAAAAATAAAAGAATATGAACGTTCCCTGAGGGTGCAAGTGCCTCTGGTTTTAGTGGACATGAATCTTCATCTGTTACTGAGGTGCTTGTGATCAGTACATTACAGATGTAATCCATGTTGGTAGAGGATGAGTCTTTTTCTTCTACTAGTGGTTGACCCTGGATGACAAAAATATATCACAGCTGGCTGCAAGTAGCAGTACTCCCTTGCCCTGGTTGATATGTGTCTCTGCATGGAGAGCTGAAGCTGCCAAAGCTCAAACCTCCAGAGTTTCAGCTCTGCTGTTCACCTTGTTCCACTCATGGTTTTGAACAAGTTATTAAATTTGGAGTGTGTCCTTTTCCCCTCCCAACAAAAGCTTGAGCATGCATACTGATTGAGCAGAGGATAACTGGTGAACTGATACTTACAATATTATGTAGGTAGAAGGATAGAAGCAAAAATAACGGTTGTTACCTACTGGGGCTGTACCTCCTAAGTCTTCCTGCACTTGGCTTTGGCTAAAAAGTTTTCAGGTTTGGGTAAGTCATCATGTAATCTCAGAGGGTGTTTTAGCTGGGAATGTGGAGGTGATTGTAGGGAAGCCCATGCCCCAGCAAATAACTCTCATATAATTGGTAATGTGCCAGCAGGACAGCGTTCAACTAGCTTAGATTCACACCAGTCCTAAGAGGCAGAAGCTGGGGAAAATAGCGGCTGTATACTGCTGTGAAGTGTTACAGTATTTGTCCTGTGTCCAAACACTTTTGAGACAGATCATACCAAATTCAGGTCTCTCCTGAAATCAGAAACATATGGTAATGGATTCAAGGATGTTAACTCGGTCACCCAGGAGTGTGAGAAGGATTGGTGGAGACCTTCAAGTTTTGGCCTGTCACTTCAGGTTTAGGAATTAAGGGTACTGTGCTGTAAAGCACCTGATCTCGGGCTCCTGCAGCTTCTTAGGTGGTAACAAAACCCAGGGCTGTACACTGTGGTAAATAGCTGCAAGGACTCTATTCCTTATGGTGTCTGTGACATTAGCACTCTCGTTAGAAAGGCAACTCTGTCAGGTAGTTCCATGTTAGCTAATTTCTTCCTAGGAAATAAAGATATCTGGATGAGAACCATATGATTCAAGCCTACTCAGAAGTTATGCACCACAACAGGACCAAAATTTGCCAGAGAGTCCTACAGTGTTAAATCTCTGTGCAGTGTCTGGCATCATTTTATTAGCAGACTAGATATGCTGTTAAAAATTATATCTATTATATCCATCCCCGAGGCGTTCATTCAGAAGAGATTAATGGAGCTCAGCTGACAAAAGGGATTTGTCCATTCGGACATCCTGAAGGGCCTTGAGATAAGAAATAATTCTCACATAAGCAGTTCCTGAGTTAAAATATTAATTTATAGGAAATACTTTAAAAATAGGTCTTTTGAGGAGATTTTATATGGCTCAGTTTTCTCATTTTTAGAAGCTTTAGAGCTTACCTCACCTGGTAAGAGTTTGCAAATCAAATCCCAATGATTTGTTTGTCCATATTCACACTTTTCAAGGCCTAGTAACTACCTGAGCAATGAGTATGTTTTGCTCAGGACATAGCCATGCTATGTTTTTGGGGATTAGCTCAGAGAGCTCTTTCCACTGTCAAACCTTTGCCCTGACAGAGGCTCATTTGCCTTCCCTGAATGGCACAGTGGGGATGGATGCTCACGACTGCAGAATTCTGCCCTTTTTATTTACTTGCTGAAAGCCCTCCCTGAGCAACTGGGTTGCATGCATTTCTCCGACAGACTGAGGTGTTATTTTAAAAATTACTTATAGACATAGGAAGCACAAAACCAATACAGAAACAACCCTACTTTTCTCTTTGGAGGAGCTCTGCTTCCTTGATGCTGTATGCACCGGTCCCCGCACTGTCTCTGTAAGGGGCTGTTCTTCGTTCTGGTAGGTGTCAGAGTTTGTAACTCCCCTTTTCCGTCCAATTTAGCAGCCATATTTCAGCTTACATGTCAACATGCATTTCTTGAGGTGTTTCTATACTTCATTGTAATTAATTTATAAGTTGCAATTGAGGTACTTTGCTAACATCTGAGTTTATCACCTGTGTTGCTGCCTCCTTTACAGTTACAATTCTGCCAAAGAGCAATCCGTTTGGCGTGGTTTATTCTTTACGTACCATGGTGTCTTCTGCTTGTGTATCCATTACCCAGCAGATACATAGAGAGCTGTGGAGGAGTAGGTGTGGGGGTTATTTTGCTCTTACAGTTTGCTAGAAACACTGAAGAAGTATGAAGCCTATTGTGCTTCTGTTGAGCTTGTTCTTTAGTTGGTGTAGAGCTTGCCGCTGCTCTAAATGAGCTCAGAGATTACATGTACTCTTAGCTACTAAAAAACCCTGGTCAGCAGTGTACAGGAGGGGAACGTATTGGTTTGCCCTTTATCTGTTTTTGTGATTACTTCTTGTTAACTTCAAGAAGTCTGGTTCAAGTAATAGAAAAGATACAAGGAATGTAGCTGCTAGGAGAAGTCTCCCCTTTTCAAGAACTGCTTTTGTATTAGTAGGATTTTAGACATTTGGATTATCATCTTTTCAATGGAAAGAAAAGTGTCAAAAGCCCCATTTGTGCATGCTTGCTTCAGATCGCAGATTGGGAATGCTTTTAAACTGTTTAAAAGTGTAATTTATAAGAAAATGCAAGAAAATTGGATTGTGTAAAAAATTGACTTAACCCATTTGTCAAGAATGAACTGTAGAGGGTTTGGAGACGTGCACTGGAGCTGGCATCTCACTTGATCTTGGTTTTGGGAAAATCTGACGTTCATCTTGACTGCACAAAATGAAAGAGAGCTATCCCAAATCTCTGCAGGGTCCTTCTGCTCCTATGGTTATTTTCGTATTTACAGGAATTGAGAATAGTTTTCGTAAAGGTGATCTGTGAAATTAAAGGTTTCTCTTTGCTTTGATGCAATGAAGAGGACAAAGTTTGTAGGGGCTCAGTGAAGTCCAGTTCTTTATCTCTGCTCCTGATGAAAGTGCTATTGCACATTCCCGAGTCATATCTACTGTTCACTCGCTTTTATTTGCTGTTCTTTGGTCAGAGTGTACGTACCTCCCCAACCCGCAAGAAGTATGAAATTTGCCCCAGGCCCTTTAGATTTTATATTAAGCTATTTTTCAGTCTTTAGTGAACAAAATTCTTTTCCTTGCTGCTCTTTCCTCACTGCTGGAAGTGGCAGCCACCTGGTCCTGCCATCTTGCAGCCTTCCCATTGGTACTTCTCTGATTACTGCGAGAGCTTTTCTGTTCTTCACTGTGTAGCCCAACCAGAGATGCCCTGTCAGCCCTAACAGCCTGACTGCAACATGCAAGAAGTTGTTACTCTCTGCAGTGCCACGTGACATGTTTTGGGGTGTGTATGTCTCCTTGTGTGCTTAGAGGTAATATTTTCTGTCTGTTTGCAAGGTACAGTATCACAGGTGCATGCAGGACTACATCCTAAACTTGATTTTCTTGGAAATAAGACATGGAAGCCTCTTCTTCCTTTATACACAGGCTGGTCCAGTCGAACAGACCAGGGAGGCCAGGCCTGGAGATGTGGGTGTTGGTGGCTGGAGCAGCTCAACCACTGCTCATTTGTAGTGCCAGAAATCTTCTTACCCTCAGGTGATCCTGCCTTACTGTGGCAGCAGCTTTGTCTGCCTAGAGCTGTCACAGAGCTTTCCTGCAGCTGGGAGGGGGATGAGGAACAGGAGAAATATGGAATTANAAATGTATGATAATATCTTAGGCAGAGAGCAATTCACAGAGCCTCAGGAACGGGGAGGGAAAGCAAAGAGAAAGATGAGGGCATGTTTTCTTCCTTGTCTTTGTGAGTAGTCTTGCCCAATATCATCCACCCATGTTTTTTTCCCAGGCATTTTTCACAATTCTGGATTTTGTTTTGCTTTTTCCATTTCCCCAGATGTTCTCTGCAATTGTATGCGCAAGGACAATAGATGCATAATTTCTTCACATCCCCAGTATTTACTTAGAGGCGAAGCTTCATGTACAGACAGACACACAGACACAGGCATGCAAAAACATGATGATTAAATACTGCAGGCTCAGAAATGGGCATCCGCAGTGGAACTATTTCCAGAGATATAAGCTGTCAGCCTACACATGTTCTGGCACCTGGCTAACTTTACTCAGACAGAATACTTCATTATTTGCCGTAAGGAATAGGCACTTTTGAACCCAGGTGTAATGCTTCATAAAATGAGCTCTTGCGTGCAGTGGCATGCCAGGAAAGGCTGCTGTGCTCTCATTGTCATCTACAGGTGTTCTAGACTGGAAACGGCTCTGTGTTCCCATTTGCAGTATGGTCCCTTCAGGTGCTTTTTATCCTGTGAGTTTATGTTAATTACCTTGCAGTGACCGTTGGCTATCTCTGTAGTTACAGAACTACTGAAGTGATCTCTCATTATGCAATTTGGTGTGTGCATAATTATGAAATTATAGTGTGTAATTTGTTCATTTTGAGACAAGCCTGTGATAAAATTCACAGCTGCTTCTTTCTCTAGGAAACCTTTTTTTTTTTTTACTGTAAAGGTTGAGTGGCAGGTTCCACAAAGCAGATGAGGGGCTGTGTTTGCCTGGCAAGAGCGCACGTCACATCAGTGCTGGGGCACAAGAGGCTGGAACGGGTGGCTCCTGGGCAGACAGTGTAGATGGCACACAGAGACTGGGGCAATTCTTCCTAGCCAGGGGGTGCGAGAGCCTTCAGGATGTGCATAGCCAGGGTACAACCTTGCCATGCACAGGCACCCTGCCCATCAGTCAGTCGCTGGCCCAGTATTTCCAGTGCTATTGCATCTTTGGCACATGCAGCACCAGCACAAGGCACTGCAGCCCATCCTCTCTGTTCCATCTGTGAATGGGATGGGGAACAGCTCTGCTATCCCATGCTATTAGGTAATTTATTTGTCTTAAAAGTAGCCCAGGTAAATATCACACTAGCAGTGGTTTTGCACTTTCCTGGCAAATGGCAGTAGGGTTGCCTTCCATGCTGCCTGTTTCTGCCCCACCAAAATCAGGTAGGGCAGTGAGCAGCGATCGCTGCATTTTTCTGACAAGCAGTACGGTTTAGCTCAGAACTGACATGTGTGATGGTTCGGCCTGGCTGGAAGCCAAACACCA